>QKWP01001353.1:23845-39385 GCA_003550325.1 Gigaspora rosea | reverse complement strand
CAAGAAGTTTCATTGCAAAACGACGTAAAAGAGGTGCACTTCCTTTAAATTCAGCCCAAAATGATCGTAGAGATTGTGAGGAACTCGGAAGAAAATTCTTATCAAATGGAGGATCATTATTCTTATAATTAATTAATTCTTTGTATAAGAGACTTGCTTCTCTTTTTTTGAAGTCCCACGCCCAAGCTAATTCAATTATGGCACGGCTAATTGTTTCTTCATTCATTTTTCTAGATATAGCCAACTGTTTGTGGGCTGGTGAGAGGAAGAGCGCAACAAAGTAAATGTCATAATCAAACTCTCTTGCACGTTTGCTTATAATAGAGAGGGCATGGGCTTTAAAATTAGTAAGAGAAATCTCAAGTTGAGATATTTGCTGGTGGATATAAATAAGCTCTTTGAAAACATCAGCAAGAGTAGAATCATTTGATTCTAGTCTACCAATAGCATCAACGACTGGCTTGATTACCCTCGCCAAAACGTCATTCTTAGCAAAGTGATACTTATCATGGATAAGATTTTTAACAATAATATTATCGATTTTAGGGTATTTAGAATTTGAAGTTTCACTTAGCGAAAGACAATGCTGGAAACCTTGTTCATAGGTTGATATTCCCAAGCAAACTTTGGCAAGCAAATACCACCTTGTCTCGCAAAATGTATTTAAAAAATATTTGACATTACGATCTTTTTGCCAATTTTGCAATTCCCTACGCCAGATATGTGAGGAAGTAAAAAAATTAACAATTTTTTGATTGTTTTTACACACCGGGACGATACTAGGAAAGCCGGCAATGTCTTTAACAATCAAGTTAAAGACATGCAAACAGCAACGAATAGGAATAATATTAGAGTTTTATTCCTAAATTTTGTAATATAAGTAAGTTTTATAGTTTTATAATAAATGTATAATCAAAATTTGTTACACGACCAGTTGTGATATAAGCCGTAATATTTTTAATATTTTTACTTACATAAATTAGTCTTCTCATTTTGTTCATATTTGAGGGGTTGTCAGTGACACATGCAATAACAGACGACGTTTGGATACCATTTGTAGACAAAACTTCCATTACTTTATTTTCAAGAAATTCTGCAGTATGGCGATATGCAGATAAATCTTGAATATCTAGCACAAACTCTTGACGTTCTTTAAGGGCCATAAACGCATAGATTGAATTTCCCGAATTATCAGTCCATCCATCGAGAGAAATTGTAAGGTCTGTAAGAGTAGGAAAGGTAGTTAACTTTTCTAAAGTATGGTCAGAAAACATTTTGGTTAAAAGACGCCCCTTGACCATATTTCGAGAAGGAGGATAATAAGATGGATTCAATTCGTTAAGAAAGTCTTGAAAATACGGATTCTCAACAAGGTAAAAAGAAATATTTCCATAAATCATAGCTTTTAGAAGTTTTTGATGAAGTTTTTCAGACTGTGCTCGTGATAAAGATGGTGCGAACCACTTTACAATAGTTTCTTGATGAGGATAGGATATAGATGACTCTGACATGTTATCATCTTCTTGGATAGTCAGATTTACTGAAATATCGTCTTCATCACGGTTACTCTTGTGAGACGAAGAACTTTCTTCAGCAACATTATGAAGGTAGGTGGTTTTTTCATTGATGTTCCAGTCTTTACACCGAGTAACATGCTGGTGGAGCTTTTCAGGTTTACCACTTAGTTCAACTAGGCAATATTTGCATTTTGCAGTGTATCTATTTCCTCCTACTTTATTTTCAGAATGGAAAAAACCCGACCAACGTAGACCTTGTGTTGGAAGGGGCATAGTAAATCCTGAGAGAGGGACTTGCATAGTGATATTATTAACAACTTTTTATTTAACGATTTTTCAATAGTTTGGCAATATTTAATTCAAAGATAATTATTTGAGGCGTCCTAATTCTGCCTCTACAAAAGTCTTTTACATGCTTTTTATACAATTCATGTTTACTAACATTTGAATTTTCTATTGTCTAGATTTTTATTACTATTCTATTTTCAAGTGATGCATAACGCGTAATGATCGTATGCATAATGATCATATGCATAACGATCGTATGCGTAATGAATTATGCGTAACAAATTATGCATAATGATCATATGCGTATCGATGAAACTGAGTAATTTGTTACGGTAGGCTTGTAGTAAAGATACGAATACAAATAAATAAATAAATATGCGGTAACAATAAATATAGTGCATGATATACGGGCTAAGTGACAACTACGACTTCCAAATCGTGGAATTAACTCAGATTCGAACTTATTTTACAATGTTTATATAAATCAAATATTTTTATAATTAAACTTAGCAATATAACACACCTAGTATCACTACCAAAATCAGATATGTACATATAAAGTTACTTCACCAATAATAAATATGATTTCAAAATAGTAAAATGAAATCATAAATTCAATAAATTTATAAACTTTTTTATTGCAAAAAAAAATTAAGGTCTATCTAATAATATGTGAGTTAATAAAATATTTATTTTAGTATTTTATAAAGCTGCAGTATATTTAAAGATATTTATTTTAAAAAATAACAACTGTTAAATATTTTGAACTGGATATTGAATTCAATTAATTATATCGACCAATCATATTATAATGATCTTCCTGTGATCACATGATAGAGGCATGCCTTTTGCTCTAAAGGCATGCCCTAAGGGCATGCCTCCAGGCATGCCCCCAGGGGCATGCCCATGGGCCCCATGCCACCTACCTTAATTTTAGGAGGTAGCTTATTTTTGGCAATATACGGTATACTGACCTGCCGACTCTATCTCTTATAGCAACAGAGGTAAAGAAAGTTAACCTGACAGTTCCAATAACCACACACAAACAACTGTCTATTGCAATAAAAGATTTAAAACAACATTACTACTTCCACAAATTGCCAGAATCCTGGATCAAAATGGATTCCAATTCAACTGAACCATCGGATAATCAACCACCACGATTACCTCTAAAATTAGATGATCTTATGATTCACATAACATGGTTGGCATCGAACTGCCAATCAAAAAACACGAACACATCAATACCACAATTGAAAAGCTGAGGGAACACTTCCTCTTCAACAATATACCATCATACCTATTCAATCAACTAGAAGACCTACCTCAACCTAAATTTGACCTATTCAAAATACCAAAGAAAAAATACAAAGAGAAAGCTAAAGAAAAAGATGTGCAAATGACAGATCCCGAACCTTCTCCGAATGACCTATCAATTAATGAGTAGATCTAATACTGAACCTGGCCCATCTTCGATAGGGACAGAAATTGAAAAAAACACTATTACAGTAGGAAAAGAAAACTTTACTAATAGTTCAAACCGCTCTAACAACATGGACAATACTACAACAATACTTCAAGCAAAACAACTCCAACTCAATTCCCCACTAACTTTTCATTCTCTAATGGTATAAATATTGTTACACAATATTAGAGGCATTACAAACACCCTGAAGATGCAAAATTGGATAGAATACTGCCAAGAGAACAATTTTCATATTATCTTGATAACAGAAACTAAGCTAACTGACCTTAATGCTACCTACAACACCAACCCTCACTACTTCCTATTCTTGTTCAACTTCATTCCTTACTCGCAAGAACAAAGGGCTTTGAGTCTAGGGACAACACTCATGATTTGCAACCCACTGCAACTATATATTCATAACATAGGTACAATGCCAGGCACTGCAGTATACATAGATTTTTATTTTCTCTCTAATAATAAGACTCGTATAATATCAACTTACCTGCCCTCATTATCTAACCACTCCGGACTATACAAAAAAACACAAAGCAAACTATTTTCTTGGTTCATAGAAGCAAAAAATAGAAATTGGAATGTAATCCTGTTAGGGGACTTTAACGAAAACCAATTTAGAAACAAAAAATTTGAACTATAACCTAAACTCCATCAATGCTACAAGCCTAATGGCATTCTACAATATAACACAATCCACTTGGGCCAATTCGAGTTCGAGTAGTCAAATTGACAATATATAGTGCAATAATGACATAATCCTGGATCTTGAAATACCAATAATTCAAAATGCAAGCTTTATTACAGATAGCAATCATAGCATAATTTCCACCACTTGGCATATCAATATAACTAAAGCAAGGAACAACATTAGAAATAAAAAAAGGAAAAGGAAAATATACTTATACAAAAAAATGTCCATTTTAGATTGGAAAGGCTTCACCTTTGATATTGATCAGTACTTCACCTCTCGTGACTTATTAGCCAGTGTGGTAGATCAAGCTATACTAAACAAACAATGGAACACTTGGGCAGCGAAAATCAAAAGACGAATTAACAAACATATCCCGTTTACACATACCTCCCCTAAGATCTACTACAATCTTTCCTTAAAAACTACGAAACTACACTCAGCCCTAAAAATGATGAATAAATGCCTTTGTAAACTCACTATTATACATCCCCCTTCACTCACTAAATGCAATGACCTGCTAGCAAAAACCACCCAACTTGCTGACATTGAAATCCAACCCCTTTCCGAAACAGATTTAAATACCTCTCTGCAACACACTATATTTTCTCTCAAGAACATTAAACATACTATCTGGACAGCCCGCAATATTAAGAAAATACAGAAGCAAAGTAAAAAGATCGAATTCTTTACCAACCGCAGATATAGAGACTTCACGGACAAAATTACAAGGATGTTAGATAGCATACTCAAACAGAAGTTAGATCCCGTCAAGACAGACAAGATAATTTTACCTAGTAGTATACTAACAGAAAAACAGAAAATAAAAGATTATGTTCGTAGCCACTTCTACTCTTGGACAAGGGCAAATCCTCCTAGTCCAAACCCGGACCTAGCAAAAGAATGTTTACCAACCCATTAAATCAATCGATCCCACAATATACCTCTCTTTACTCGAACCAATTCAACTAAATAAATTAACAGAAACCATAAACAATGCTCCCCAGAAGAAGGCCACCGGGCCCTCAGCCATAGCTAATGAAACACTGCAATATCTTCCAACTTTAGCACTAAGTTGGCTTTTAATTATATTTAATAATTGCTTACAACTAAAATAGGTCCCGAACCAGTGGCTTCGTGCCAATATCTGGCCCATACCAAAAAAACCAAATTACAACTACGACCTTACCACAACTAGACCAATTACTCTCATTGACCATGTCCGGAAAATCTTTACAAAAATCCTAACAACTAGAATGGTGAGAATCATTGCCAAATATCAGATACTTACCTCACAAAACTTTGTTGCCTTTCCCTTTCAATCCACCATACAACCCATTTTACAACTAGGCCAAATGATTAAAGACACGCCAACCAATGACAAAGAAATTTGGATCTTGTCCCAGAACATATCGAAAGCCTTCAACACAGTCTATACACAAACACTTAAGAAGGCACTATCAAGAATTAACATACCTCCTCTCTAACCGCACTAACCAAGTAATTACTAATCATGGCTTCACAGAACCATACAAGGTGATGGATAGCATTGATCAGGGTGAAACTTTCTCACCACTACTATGGAAAATTTATTACGACCCCTTATCTCAACTATTAAAAATCGGTTCACAGGTTATAAGTGCACTATCCTTTCCTCTCCACCCAAAACTATCAATACCTCCGTAATAGCTTATATGGACGACTCTCTATGGGTCGCTCTGAGTAAAGCAGAACTAACTCAGATCCTGAACACTGCGACAAGCTTTTACCAGTTCAATAATATTAAAGTCAACCCTAACAAATCCTCACTATTAACCAACTCCTCCACCGCAGACTATAACATCACCTTTGATAATGCATCCCTTACTGCTTTACCACGTCATACTCCATTAAAATACCTCAGAGCCTGGGCTCCATAAACAATTCTTACAACAATACTCAAAAACTAATCATATCTGAAATTACAAGTAGTCTAAAAAGGCTCCGCTTTGCCAAGATAACTGAAAAACAAGCTATCTACATTGTCAATCATGTTATTATTCCCCGATTCAAATACAGGCTCTATTCTTCCTACCTAAATCCTAACCAACTAAAGTCATTGAGACGAACTATAGTGACAACAATCAAACAAAAAGCTAAACTATCCAAAAGAATCCCTAACACCTTCTTATTTTGCCCAGAAATCTACACTCTCACAGATATTAAACAAGCTCAACACCAATCCTTGACTATTGCATTACAGAAAGGACTAAACCACCCAGAATTCGACTGCTCATTTCTAAAATTACGTCTACAACAAGTTCAAGATGCCACAGCAACAGACACCACCATTTTAGATGATCATCCCATACTCCTAGCCAAGCAACTTTCTACTTATATGGTAAAATCCATACTGGTGATGCACGCATTAAACATTAATTTTACTAGGCCACTACAAAACTGGCGCATTGTCAATAGACCCTTAGGTACTACAATCAACTCAATCATTGCCTTATACCAGAAAAAGCACGTCTTAAAGAAAAATTAAACAAACATAACATAACCTGTACTGAACAATTCTTAGATCTCACTAACCACCAGCTAGTGAGTTGGAAGGAATTCCATCACAATATAAAAAGAATTCCACGAGGTAGAACACCAAAATGGTTTCACAACATACAAGAACTGATCACTTCAGCCGCCTCGCCCAGCTTCACCCTTGTTCAACCTAACCTATATATATTACCCTTGGACACCGAAAAAAGGCTGGATAATTACCAGTCTCAGGGAAATTGGCAAGATACACAACCTCTTTGCACACAAACTAAAAGCTAAACACTTTATTCACTCTTGTTACAATGAATTAGAAATAACACCCTGCTCCGGCTGTCATCTCAAAAACAATAAAACTACTCATTGTTACTTTCCTATAGATAAAGACAAGATATTCAACCTCCAGGTGTCTTTAAAGAAAACAATCTCATTTTTATTTATCGTCACAAAAACAAACACTTTGTCTACAAATATACAACAGCAACATGCCTAACAACGACTAATCAACACATAATAAGCTGTTTTAATCAATATTGGACCTCTAAACTCAATTTACTTCTAACTATTCTAACCTTCATTTTAACTACCCTAAAACTTTCTACCAGTCTAAACATAACCACAAATCACAAGCCATTTCAAAAGTTAATAGAAAACCTAGCAATAATGCCACTCAATGAAAATTTAATACTGGATAAGGAATTCTTCCTACTTATACAACAGATCATATATGGATTAATAATCAACAGAAAAATAACTATCTTACACAATGCCGATTTAAAACAGGGAAATCAACACGGCACATGCCCCTCTCTTATTCCTTTAGATATTGCTCCCCAAAAATTCCTGCACAACAGGTTCACCTCCTATTATTGTGAAATCTGGTTCCCCACCAAACCAATAATCTGATAAAAGAAATACATAGAATAATCAACAACCTAAAATGGCACAACCAACAAAGGATTTCGCTCTGGAGCGACAGACTAAAAAACACTAATTGGGGCCTCACTTTACAATACCTAGCATATAACAATGCACCCAAAGCATTATATACTAACCCTAAAATTTCAAAATTAAAAAACTTTAAGTCAAGATGCTAACTGAAGAATTACCCACACACCTTCTTCTTTACTTCAGAAACCCGAAAAACCCCCTAACTATCTTTGTCCTAGATGCCGATCGGCACCAGAAGACACCACATACTTGCTCACATGTATAGCCAACCCCTTCAATCTTCGAACAGAACTGAAAAGAATCCTCACAAAAACAGCAGAAAAACATGAACTAATCCTTGACAAGCCGGATATATTCATCAGATCATTTCGACTTACATATTACAAAAGGAACACCGATTGGAATAATTACTACACATACGCTAATCCCCACGCAACTAAACAAACAAAAACTTAAATACACGGCGCTCCTTCATCACAATATTGCAGAATTTCTATATACCGAACTATGGATACCCTCAAGATGCTTGCTTCATTCACAAGGCTCATATACTCCAGTACAACTACCTGCACCTACTTTATTACCTACTCCTCCTTTAACTCATTCCTTCACAATTCAGAAATTAATTAGACACATCGCTACTAACTCCACTTCTCTTCATAAATTGCTCAAAAACTAGAGAGGTCTACGACCATTCTAGTAAAGAATTAGGTCGAGAGTAAACCTCAGCTCTTACCTCTACTTCCCTATAGATTAGTTTTCTTCTTACATGTATTAATATGTATAAATGAAACAAATCTTAATAAAGAACTAGAGGATAGACCTCTCTTTAAAAAAAAAAAAAAAAAACCAAGTCTATAATTAATTATTATTAATAAAAATATTATTATTCTCTTATTACATATTTTCCAAATCTATTTTCTCTACATCATTTCTCATTTTCTCCATAATATAATCTTGTACAATTGTGGTCAAAGGTTTAGAAGGTAATTTATTAAAATAATTTGGGATTATTTTCGATAATTTCATTTGCTCCTTACAGAATTCTTCCAAAGTATTCTTAAACTTGTTTGATTCTAAGAATTGTAAAATTAAAGCATGAGTGAGCGGATTAGCACTGCTAATCAAGTTGGTTGCTGGCACCATCATCGCAGTATTGAAATTTGTTGTTGAATAAAAAGAATTTTTTGCCCTACTACAAATAGAAATAAGCAAATTTTTTTTAGTATATATTTTTTTATAAATCAATTTTTTTTAAATTAATTCTATAAGTTTATTTAAAAATTTTTTATCAAATTTGATTAATTATTTCTGTTCAAAGTTTCAATAAATTTTATTATAAAAATTTTGCTTGATTTCTATTGTCTCATATATAATAAAATCTATAAATAGCTTTGTATTATTTCATTTATACTATTTCTGTTCAAAGTTTCAATAAAATTTTATAATATAAAAATTTTGTTTAATTTCTATTGACCCATATTAATAAAATCTACAAAAGGCTATGTATTATTTCATTTTCATTTATACTTAATATTTTTGAACATGGATAGCACTAGCTTTCTATATATTAATCAAAATTGCGATTTCATTTCTTAAACTTCTCTAACCTTGGCTTTGTCTAACCCATTCGGAGCGCAACCTTGTACATATTTAATGTTAACATATTAAAATATTAATAACTCCTATGGAACAATCAGCTCATTCTTCGACAGCGGTCAGAGCCCGTCTATTAAATTAGCAAATTTGAAAAGTTAGATGATATTTTTATTAAATTAGCAAATTGGAAAAGTTAGATGATATTTACAGAATTTTTATATAAAACCATCATCATTATAAGGCAAAAGTGCACACTATTTATTTAGGCAAATTTTCTGGATCATGATATAAAAAGAAACGATTAATTAACCAAAGAAATAATCCAATTGCTGGCAATTAGAAATCAAGAATCTCAAAAGTTTTGCCAACAAGCAATTAGTCTAGCTCCTCATAAATTAAACTTTACCTAGAAATATGTCATGTAAAATTAAATCAATTTTATTAACTTTATACCTAATTAACTTCAACAATTCGAATTAAAATGATCTACATATCCATAAAACAGTTTTTTCTGATATTCTTTATTATAATGTAAAAAATTTGGCATACATTATCTATTTATCCATAGTACTCTCTTAAAAACAAGGCAATACTTTCTGATAATGCTAATATAAAATTGTTTCATTCTTTCTTATTCCCAACTCGTAAAGTTCTTGGTAACCTAAAAATCATAATATATATATTATTAACATATTCTTAAAAATATATATAAATAAAGAATATACTCAATTTGTATAGCATCGATAACAGGTTCTGCATATCGTGAACCATATTTTTGTACACAATAACCACCATGAAAATATTTTTCATCTTTAACTGGGTGTTTATGAATATGTGATGGAACAGTATCATAATCATGGGATTGTAAACGACCGCTAAGCAAAGTTGTTTTACCGTAAAGTAAATTAGCAAATTGGATACGATTCGAATTTCGAGTATATAGAGCATGAATACTTGATCTAGAATAAATCTCAGGATTCTTATTGATTTGGAAGGTTGAAAGTAATAGAGTTTCAGCTGAAAGAACATAACCTATCTCAATAAAATTTTCTGGATAACCATGGCCTATAAAAAAACAATAAAAATAATGATTAATTCATTTTACACAATAATATATATTAATATACCATGAATATCAATTAAAAGTCCATGACCAAAATTTGTTTCGACATCATTAATAGTGGTCCTTATAAAATTATAATAATCATTCCAAGGAGCCAAAGTTGCTTTTCCTTCAACACCTTCTTTTATTGGTCTATTAACATCAATTTTACTTCTCCCAAGGTGATTAATGACTAAGTAAGGTTGCTTTCCTTCAAACTATAGCATTATTTTATCAGAAAGCTCTCTACCAATATCTTGAGTATTTAGATCATTAGATTTTATAACACTTGAATAATCTTTTTTTCTATCAGGTATTTCAGGAGGAAGCAATTGACCACCATGAGGAATTAAAATAATTAAAAGGTAATTGACCCAGAATATATTTGCTATAATTCATGGAGCCGAATATTGGTTTCATTAATTTCACTATGTTCTATTTGAATGTAATTAATTGACAAGGAGTTGAAAAATTGTTAAGAAATCGAATTTTAAAATATTAAGAATGTAAATTATTAAAGTAATGATAGATTTCGCTTTATTTTATATTAATCACCTCCTCATAACAATACAAATAAAACTTAATTATTTTGAATTTAAAAAAAAAAATTAATTGGAAAGCAAAAATTAAAGTTAAATGTTTGATATTGATTGCAAAATATTTCAATTGATGGAAGAAATTGGGATTAAACTTTTTTTAAAAAAATAAATCTTACATAATAGTAATCACATAACTATTTGGCGCCTCTAGTTATCCTCAAAACTTGACAGCTTTGTCTTATATTATTACTATTGAGCATAAATCGAGTCATCGAAGGTAAGGGTGTACCGAGAAATCGATCTAAAGTTCACTAAATAATGACACATTTAATCCACTCTCTGATTTATTGAAATATAGTGCGTGACACCTAAAGACTAAAATCACGTGACCTGTCACATTTAGCATTCCAAAATCTAAAATTGTCAAAAATGTCGATTTATGCATATTTTTCATGAGATCACGTGATCGCATTAGTAAACCGTATGTACTATTCAAGTTCTCGATTACCAAATAACAAATTTACAATATCTAATTATTATTTGGGGTTCAACTCGGAATTTTTATTTTATTTGTGCAATACTTTTGTTTATTTACTAGAGACCAATTGTGCTACAGTATGCATACTACAGTTTAATAAATGAATCCCTTATATCTCACGGTTTTCTAATTTTACTTATCGTTATCCATCCTTACTATCGTAATAATTGTCAAAATTAATTTCTAATGCAATGCAATTTTAAGAAAAAAAATTTAAATTTTTTTTAAAAAAAAATAAGTTTTTTTTTTAATAAAAAAAAGAAGAAATAATTTATACATCGCACATGCGATATTGTCGCACCTGCCAAAGATCATAAAATCAAATATAACGTAAATCAAAACAATTAAAATAATCTGTTTTTTCATTGGATAGGGTTAGGGTGAGGCAGTGTTGTACACGGACATTGTCCCGCCGATTTTTCCGGGACGCGGACAGTCCGGGACGGGATGTCCGGGACATGTCCGCAATAATGTCCCAACATGATACATGTCCGCCAGGTAAAACCAATCAAATTTCGGAATTATACGAATTTTATTGGTAGATGATCACGTGTTGAGTTGCAAAATGTCCGGGACAAAAAAAATTCTGGGCGGACATGTCCCGGCGTCCCGTCCCGGACTGTCCGCCGTCCGTGTCCGTGTCCCATGACAACACTGGGGTGAGGTATAGATTGTGTGTATGGGCGAGAGGAGGTTTTTATAGTAAAATTTTGCAAGGAATTTTTTTTGTTAGAATCCTAATAGTAGTTTCATATACTCAATTTTAAGTTATAGACGATTTTTGACAAAACGAACGTTTTTTTTGAATTTTTGATCATGTAACGTTACACCTGATCTTGAAATTTGATTGGGAGAGCGACATATAAGGCGCATCGCATGGGGCAATGAATAAATTTACTCAAAAAAGAAAACTAAAGAAAATTAAAATTATGAATATTAAAAAATCAAAAAAAATTAAACATGCATATGCTTTCTGGCACCCTATTCCCCTTATTTGTTTCGCCAATTTTAATAATTCTTGTTCGCTAATCAAGTGTTTGCTCTAATTTGTCTTTCTGGCAAATCAAATTGCCTCTTTCGCTTATATTAATCAATCCTTTAATATTCGAAGGAAAGTAACCCCGATATTTTGCCGAAAATTAAAAAATAATGCTTTAAAGGGTGCCAGGTTCATCATACGATAAAAAAAAAAAAAAAATTTGTGCAATTTGCTCGCCTTTAGTGAATTGTAAAATTAAAAAATTTCGCAAGCCTCATTTCGTCTATGGAGTTAAAATGTGGTTTTATTCATTAGGTCTAGAAAGAACGAAATAACTAGATTAGATTTTTTTTTTTAAAAAAAAAAAAAAAAACTTACAAATCGATATCTCTGTTATCTTGAATGAAGAGATCTAATTCTCTTCGTGGAATCTGTCTATGTAACTTAAATTTCTTACAAGCGAATTCAGCCATTTTTCCTGTTAGTCCTTCACGATACAATTCCATGTATCTCCAGGACTTTCTAGCAAACCTCCTGATTTTAACAAGATCAATGGAGTCAAGTGCCCGCAGTACAGTTTTTTGTAAGCTAGCCCAAGAATAATTGCAGTGGTTTCTTGCATAACACTTGGCTGCACCCCAATACATTTTAATAAAATTGAGTTCACAATAAAATTTTGAATAAAAAATGCACAAATGACCAGTGTTCTCTATTAGTTCCACAATAGCTGACCTTTGTACAATAAAATCTGGTTGGGAGGCAATAATCTTCCCTGCACAGCAATTTACCTGTAAATGATCATTTCGCGATTCCTTATTCTTACACAATTTACAATCTAAACGCAATTCTTCTCTCCAAAGTCCTCTTTCTTGCAATATTAATTTTATTCCCTTTGGCTTTCCTCGCATAGCTGGATCCTCGTAATCCTCTTCAAAAACCATTCTCTGAAAATGTTGATTTCTATTAGCATCATTATAAGTTGTTGATCGCATTACTGGTTGGTTTCCGCCAGGCCTCAAATTCATTCTCGACGCAACAAGTGCATCCTTTGTATACGCTACATGATTAGTGCTATTGTCAAAAGCAAAAACGGCGGTTGCGTTGGGAAATTTTGGCTCGAATATTGGAATAGCTTTATTTTGGATTTGATCCAATAAACTATCAACAGTCCAATAGTTTTCTGGATTTTTACCAGGCATAATATAACAACATGCCTCTTTGGGAATATCTGGGTATATTCTTATCTCTTCACTAGAGAGTTTTAACTGACCACACTCTTCGAAAATGAATTCGCTCACCATTATCAATCGTCCATTCCCTTTTTGTCGTAGCGGCATATTACCATAGAGTACCCAAATTCTTCTCTTTCCGTCATTTGAGTAAAATATACATTCGTCATGGGTTACAAAAATTACTTCTCGTTCCCCTCCATTTAAAACTGGTGGAATTTTTACTATTTCTTCTCTTTCGTATATTGCCATTCTTCTCTCTAGGATTCTTATTCTATCTAAAAAAATCCTTCTATATACTACAACATCCTCTCTTTCGTGTCCATCAAAATACATTCCCTTTTTGTATTCTTTACTTTCACACCCTAAAATACCTAACCATCTTTCCGCAGCTCATAAACAAAATTTTTTTTGATCTCCTACATATTGGGGCAAAATAACAGTATTTACATATTGCATAAAACAAAACAAACTTATACCATTCACACCCGATTCCTCAAGTATCCATTGTCGACATTGCAAGGCAACGTCCTCATCATCAATCATTCGCTTGCACTTTTGGTGCTTACCACGTTGTGGAATTGGAAATGAACCGTGGCGTAAATAAAAATCAGCCAGAAACTGAATTCTTTGAGCTGTGTATGGTTTTGAAGAGATACAGGTAATACGTGCTACTTCTTCACTTGCTTTCATTTTCCGACACCACTATCTAACCGTACAAGATACTCATAAACTGATCGTTGTTCACTATACTTAGTCGCAGCGAATGTTCGTTCACTTTTCGTAAGATCCTTCCTAAGTCGTTCAATTCCTTCACGAAATCTAGAACATACTTCTTCTGTATCAGACTTAGTCGAAGGTGCCAAAACCATGGGAGATGCTAAAGACCAAAGAAAAGTCACTGAAGTGCTTTTAGAAAAGCAGCAATTAAAAAAAATTACAGTAATAAGTGAATAAATAAATAAGAAATAAGAAAAAAAATTAATTACACGATGATCAAACCCAATTTACTAACTTTGCAGTCTTAAAAAAGTTAGAGATTTTAGGGGTTCCTTTGGCTGAGTTTGCAAGTGTGCCGGAAGCACCGAACTTACGATAATATGTTGATTTTGGTAACCCTTTTATTAGTCTTTTATTATCCTTGTGTTACTTTCTTTATTCTTTTTCCACTTGATTGGGATGGTTGTTTCTTCATCAATTCCTTTTTCGCTCTTTTCTTCGTTAGTTTCATTATCTTCATCCGTAACACCTCCAGAAAATTCCTCTTCCTTCTTAATATCCTCCCTTCGCTTTTTTGTCAGCTTGTTCCCGCCGTTTATTATTATACTTTTGAAGCAGATTATTATACTTCCGTTTTGGCATATTTTAATTTGTTCTTGAGTTTGTCCTGATTTTTTTTTTTAAAAAAAACTTCAAGTGTGCTTTTTTTTTTTAAAAAAAAAAAAAATCGGAATTTTTTTTCATTATGCATTATGAAATGCTCTTGGGACCCCTTAAATCACTTAAACGCTCACGTTTCAGATTCATAAAATCGTGCGCCATATACCAATTTTCTTCTCGAATACTGTACTATATAAAAAATTAAAAATGTGGGGCATGAGAAAATTTTTTCATGCATACTTATTCGTGAAATCGGATTGTGAAAAAAAACCACTACCTTCCTTCATCGGCAAATTTTATATATAGATATATATCGATTACTAACCGGTAAGATATATAGCGATTATCAACACCTCTATCGATTACTATCGATAGTGATAGTAATCGATTAATATCGGTTAATACCCTATCGATTACTATCGATAGTGATAGTAATCAAGGTTATATCGAATATGATATCAATTAATAATTATTATTCACATAATCATGCTTTTTGAACATTTTACAGGTTTTCGCAAGTTTTCGCAATTTAATTATAAATTTTTTTTTATTTATTATTATTATATAATATTTTAATTTATTAAATATACAATAATCACAAGTTTTCGCTATTTAATATAAAATTTTATTTTTTTATTATATATTATATTTTAAATATTACATATATTATATATTATTATAAAAAAAATGACAAAAAAAAATAAATCCAAAAAAA
>QKWP01001353.1:2725-22259 GCA_003550325.1 Gigaspora rosea | reverse complement strand
TTATGAGGAATTCAAAGGCATTGTCTCTGCAACATATGATAATTCGGATCTAGACCTTAATCACATGATGTGATCCACCAATCAAATTTCGAATATGCATAAAGTTCAAATTGATTGGTCGATCTAAGTCATGTACTTTGTCTCATTTTCCTTGAAGCATATGTAAATCGGATATTTTTAGACTAATTTAAGTTATAAATAAATAATTTTTTTAAAAAAAAAGGCCGCTAAGTTGTAATAAATTGATTTAGCTACAATTTGGTGGCTTTTTTTTTGTTATATAATTTTATATCATAAGCTATTAATGTTTAAAAATTAGTAAATTTATTTAGTCTTTAGGTGTCGCACACTGTAATAAATTGAATTATTCTTAAAAAATTTCGAAAGGGTGATTTTTTTCATTAAAAATGTCTAAATTTATATATAATTATGCCAAAATTTATATTCTAATTTTGCCCAAATTCTGATAACTCAGAATCCTGACACAAAATCCTGAAAATAACTATTTGACATCATCTAAAGTTGGAAAAATCGCGGGTTTCGCTTGTAATAATCCAAATAAAATTATTTGGCTAGCATTAATATTATATCTGGCCTGCATTGACATATTTACACCCTCGGAATGAGTATTCAATAAATTACATTTTACGTTACGTTATATGAAATTATCTGTGGATGGCAAAAAACATGTTTTTATTTTTTTGTGTTTTAAAACATGTTTTAAAACATTTTTTGTGTTTTTTATTAAATGTTTCATTACAGTGAATTTATCACCAAAACCACATTTGTTCCTCAGATATAAATTCTAGTTACCTGACTAGTAATAAAACTGCGTTTTATAGGGCTGGAGCCTTATATATTAGATTCTAAATTTTTGCAACTTTTTTAATTTCTTTAAAAACTGAATTAGGCATGAAAGAATGTTTAACATAGTCTTCAGAGGTATTAAAAAATCATTAGAATTCTCCTTAAAAGCGATATACAATATATATTAATCGTATATAGAATTACAATTTTGATGCTAAAATGTAGAGTGTTGTTATTTTTAATGTATTTTAACCATGTTAATATATCCAAACATTTAACTTTAAATTCTTGAAATGAAGTAAAATCTTCTTTAGATTTTTGAACAATCAAGGTATCAGCCATAGAAGATTCCTAGGTAATTGGTAATAAATTCTTAAATGTCTTGAGAAAAAGTTGATTACATTTTCTCAGTATCCTAGTAAACTTTATAAACAGTTAATATAGAAGTATTTGTATAATAAGCATTTCTTCGACTTGACTAAGTTGAAAAAGAATTTCTTCATATTTTGTTATTGGTATTATTACATGTTTTTATTACCAGGATTCATATCATTTTTGGCTAAAACCTTTTTTTGGTATCAATTTATTTTTAGTGTATAACTTATATTACATAATCTAGTGCTAACATCATCGGAAAGCTAGCATGCAAGTAGTAGTGACAAGCTATTACAATTCTTTAAAAAGTAAAAAAAAATAAAATAAAATTTACAAATTTATAATGAGATTCTAGTGAATAAATATTATGTTTCAATATATAATTTTTATTATTTGCTCGTCATTTTGGTCTGCATTCTCTTTTTTACTAACGATATTTCACTGTTTGCGTCGAATGATTCATTATTTCGATAACTTAACTGTATCTTCAGGTGTCATCGAAATTAATATTCTTCTAGCATCATTTCTAGCAGTCTTTTGTTCAGATGTACATTCCTTTTGTGTTTTTGCATTTTCATTTATCGAACATTAATCAACTTAGTAATAAACAGCTTAGTAATCAGTTGCTTTTATTTTTAATTTAATGATTGAATTTCTGATTAAAGGTTCTATAGGGGATTGCTGAGAATTTATTACAATTACAGGGGCAGAAGCCAGTTATCAATAAAATTCCGGCTTAAGGTCTTCTACTTCGTTCTTCAGTTCTAGCCCAATTAATATATTAAACTATAAATACAAACACTGAAAAAATTTTTGGACCTCTGACCTAGACTAATAATGCATCTAACTCATCTTTCCTATAGGCTAACTCATCTTCCCAACTCCTGTCACATTTATTAAATATAGAAATTTATTAAAATGATGCATCACAACTCGGAAATGTTAATTATCTTAGCCAAAATCTATATTTATATATTAGTAGTCAAATTTTTTAAATTTTGGAGTATTTTATAAATTCGCTGCAATGTATAAAAATATTGTATCTAAAGTTGGCACTTTAAATATACAAAGTGCATTTGACCAAAATTAAGTTCTAAAATTAGATCTATATATATATAATTCTAGCCAGATACTGTTTATTAGATATTTAAAATAACAACTTCAGATATAGCTACTTTTAGATATGACATAGTCATGTGATTAAAATTCTATAATATGATTGGCTTATAAATAAACATTGGTTTTAATTGTTTTTTATTAAAAAATTTAAATATTTTAAACCATGATTTAAAACATGATGCCATAATGTTTTAAAACATTTGCCATCTCTATGTACGTAACTTTACATTAAATAGTGCATTGTCACATGATAATTGCACCAACATTAAATAAGTTTTGCCGGCATTAAATTGTGCAAGAGCGGTATTTCGAATTTTAGCCTGAATTAAACTTAATTCGGGCCAAAATTTGAAATTACAACTGCAAATATCATCACGAAGTTGTTTTTATGTAGAGTTACGTATAATTTTTATGTAGAGTTATATAAAATTTTTATGCAACTTTATAAACCCAATGTAGATTTTATATAGCCGTTTATAAAATATATATATATATCCATGTAGAATTAATTTTGAATACAATAGGACTAAAAGAAAAACTCTTTCCGATGATCACTTGAACCAAATTACCAACAGAAAAAAAACAAGATGTTTTTTGTTGAAGAGTTGCATATACTTAATGTATAGTAGGATAACACAGGAAAACGGTTTTTATAAAGGTCAACTAACTTTCCGAAGACTCCTTTATAAATTCAACATGCAAGCCAAAAGCGTACTTTTACAAGATAACTGGCAGAAGGTGGAGCCCTTATACGAGAAATTTTGGTGGAGATTAAAGTTTTCTTCCGTTGACGAAGTTTCCTGTGGAAAAACAATAGGAAACAACAAAAAACTGAGTTTTTCCAACTACACCCTCTCCTTTAAATTTTTTTCGAGTATCGTCTTACTTCCCTTTGGATTTTTCGAAATTTTCGCCAAAAAGTGGGACTCCTAGCTTACCCCTCCAAAAGATCGGTAGTGTTACTCCTTCCGAATTGGAACGATCCGAATCGGGACCAGCGCTGTCACGAATTAATTTGGTCGCTACATAAAATAAACAATGAATGACGTGGTTGGATCTGGAGGCACGTGAAAAATTTCTTATCTTTTTTTTAGTTTAGTTTCTTTTTTGTTACTTGTACATATAATACATTAATAGATATTAGTCTTGTGGTATTATATAATTTTTATCGTTTATGCTAGACGTGTTAGCATCTATAGTTTCTATTCTTTCTTTGTTTTTTTTTTGGTTTTTCTTTTTTTTGGTTTTTTTTTGTTTGGTTGTATTTTTGGTTGGTTTTTTGGTTAGTCATTTAGGTATTGTTCCCCTTTAGTCTTTTCCTCTTTTTTTATTCTTCTTTATGAGAAGCTCAGAGAAGAAGTTTTTAAGTGGAATGGATCCTGTAATTGGTTTCTAAACCAGGCAGTGCTATACTTCTTACTGATGGGGAAGACCATCATTTGAGTATAAGCAAACTATTTCAGTGCAGTAGCCAAAGTTGGGCACCAATTCGGGCAGCCGGCTTAATCGATCATTACTGTTAGTATATAAAATTATGTAGCTTTTATGTAATTTTGCTAATAAAGATCAGACGGGTTACAAAGTTTAAAAAAAAAAAAATTTTTGAATACAATATACAGTATATTAAAATGATAATCTTTGTGACTAAAAAAAAAGACCCACTTGGTATATGTATGTTACGAAATTTATTTCCAAGTTTAAGTGTGTAATAAATAAGGCTCTAGCCCTGCGAACGGTGCCGTTTTACTAGTATTATTGGCTCAAATTCTATTTGAGTATCACTAAAAGAAAACCTGAAAATTTAAATATGATTTATATTTAAATTTTTGGGTTTTCTTTTAGCGACACTCATTTAATCTCATCATTCAATTTAACTAATCATTTCCACCCATATATAATCTACCAAAATTATATTACCAGAGTTACAAACTAATTTACAAAATTATGTTTACCAGAGTTATGAATTAATTTTCAAAATTATGTTTACCAAAGTTATAAATAAATTTTACCAATTCATTTTTACCAGAGTTAAAATTAAATTCTACCAAAATTATATTTACCGGAGTTACAAATTAATCTACTGAAGTTACAAATAAATTTTACCAAATAATCTTTACCAGAGTTAAAATTAAATTCTACCAAAATTATATTTACTGGAGTTACGAATTAATCTACCAGAATTACGAGTTAATTCCACCAACATTATGTCAGAGTTCAAATTAATTTTACCAAATTTACAAAATTATGTTTACCAGAGTTGCAAATTAAATTCTACCAAAATTATGTTTACAGACAGTTGTAATATAATTTTGGTCATATGAATAACATCAGCCAAAATTTTTGTAGAGCTGGTATGCAAATTAAAATAAAATTATAGTTTCGAACGTAATGACAAATAATTAATAATACTGGTCGTGCTTTTGTAATTTATATAATGCAAACCCTAGTTGCAAATTAAAAATTAAATTCTACAAAA
Organism: Gigaspora rosea; assembly: GCA_003550325.1. Taxonomy (NCBI): domain Eukaryota; kingdom Fungi; phylum Glomeromycota; class Glomeromycetes; order Diversisporales; family Gigasporaceae; genus Gigaspora; species Gigaspora rosea. The sequence continues at coordinate 17,482 of QKWP01001353.1, read as the reverse complement.
ATTATATTTACCGGAGTTACAAATTAATCTACAAAAATATGTTTACCAGTTACGAATAGTGTTGGCAAATTACTATAAGTTACGAGTAATTTACGTACATATGGGCAAAAATTTTTGATGGGATTGTTGTAATTACAAAATTAAGTGATATACATAATGATTTATAAAATAAGTTATAAATATGATGTGACTTCATGAAGCATGACAGAAGTTAGATTTATGCATTGTGGTTATACAAGATTGTACATATCAAAAACATAAGGAATAGGGGTATATCATATAACAACTCATTAAAAAATTGACCAATTTCTACGAAGCTTTACTTGGATGTTCTGTGGCCATAACGTAGACGTTTTGTCAAAACACATCTAACGCATCTAACGATCTATATGACTTTCATAAGGCACAAGTACGAATATATAAATGTATATACAAATGTACTAGGGTGAGTATATGAATATATATTATGATTGCTAAACAGTTAATAAGATATTTGCATTTTTTTTATTTATCTATACTTATAAAACTCTTATTTATAACCATTTAGGTTGTTCAAATAGTTATAAGAGATACATACAATCAGAGGCATTGGTTTTGTTAGGGATACAAATGTATGAAAATATGTACTGTATAACATAAAAAAACGGGTGCATGTTATATTTTTTTATGTTCAACGATCTTGCTTCTTTTTATTATTTGAGAAAGGGTAATACAATGCTACCACTGATTACTTTTAAAACTCTATCAAAAAGAAACTCTCCAAGTACTAGGTACCCAAAGCGATTCACTATAACAACCTTTCGTCTCAAGTCGGAGCCCGAACTTGTTCGAACTTTTGTACAATGTACGCCCAACTATCACTGACACCGGTGTTGTATGCCATATCAAGACCATTTTTTTTCTTTCCTTTAAATTTTTCCTTCTTCACAAAGGACATGAAAAAGGGGGAAAGTAAAAACAGACAAAATAGAAAACGAATACAAAAAGGAAGTAAAAAAGGGAAAAAGAAAAAAACAAAAGAAAAGAAAAGAAAACGACAAAAAGAAAAAACAAAAGAGAGAAGAAAAACAAATCTAGATAATAGTATAATCGAAGCCTATACTACGCTCATAAAAATTACACAGTATTAACTAAGATCTCATTACTGTATCTAAAGTAAAACCATAAGGAAAAAACTAAACTAAGAGGTTGAAATATGCTAATCAAAACTTTTCTAGAACCCTCCATAGACGTCCGTCAATCATTGCGATATACGTGAACACGTCGGCAGCTTGTGTTGTGATTTCTCATGACTTCTCGTAACTTGAGTTTCCATTTTGCAATGGGTAAACAATGTCGATCTTTTGGAGGAAGTATGCCGAAATTCCCACTTTTTGGTAAAAATTTTGCGAAAAGCCATATGGGAGGCTGGAAAACCAACATAGAGAGAGTATGGGAGTTTGCAAAGTATAGAATAGTATAGAAAACCAGGAGCTTGCTTTCACTAATTAGGGTTTCGCGATTTGATTTAATTTTCAAATATTTGAATCAAATATTTGATCAAATTCAAATTCAAATTTGACTATATTTGATTTGATCAAATTCAAATATGGCAAAATTTGATTTGATTTGACAAATATTTGATTTGATTTGAAAATTACTATTAAAATTCAAATCAAATTCAAATTCAAATATTTGAATCAAATCAAATTCAAATCAGGGTCAATTTGATTTGATCAAATTCAAATTGATCAATATTTGATTTGATTTGAATTTGAGGAACCCTACCACTAATGCTTCTACAAGTTCTTGACATGTACTTCCGGTATTTACCAACTACTTGTTCGATAGTTCTGTAGATTTCTACCGGGGAGCCAAAAACCCAAAGGGAGTTCTTTTTCAACTCTATTTCAGTTCTCCAAATAATCCGAAGACTCATCAAGCTTAAGACTACTAGTCCTAGTTGCTACAAGAGAAGTTTTGTGTATTATTTTCTATACTAACTAAACACTTGGTTGCAGGTCCGTTCGGTGATTGTTGGTTTGAGAGATCGTCAAAAAGAGTTGGACGTTTCACTATGGGGTGCATGTTATATTTACTGTAACAATAGAATTTATATAATAAATAATATTTGTATTAATGTTTGAAAAATTGCATTCATGTTAAAAAAGAGTAAAATACAGTATCAATAATTAAAAGATTATTACGTTGAATGATATTAATGTATTTAATATTTTTAGTGATCAATAATTCTAGAACATTATATTAGAGCAGTGTCATTAATCACCTGATTATTTTTTATCAGAGACCTACCCCCCTCCCTTTTTCTCAATATATTAATAGTCAGGTTTTTATATATAATTTCAACTTTTTTTACCCCCCTCCCCCCCTAAAAAATCACCTGATTTTTGTTACTCCCCTTATATATCATAATTTTTAACATAACGATAAGAGCTATTAAATAAGTCCTTTGATAAGTTTACGTAACATAGATTGAACAGCAAAGGTTTTTTATATTTTAATATTTCGAAAGTATCAAACTTACAATTTACTGATATTCAATTAGCCAATCATATTTGATGAAGATCATCTGACATGATAGCCAATTAAAAAGAAGTTATGTCATACTACTTCATGATCAGTTTCATAAGCAATTTACACCTAAAAAAAGCAATTGGCCAATCAAATACAATGATATTTTATAACTATTATGCAGTTTTATAAAAAGTTTCATAAATGATTCATAAGTGGATTATAGCTAAAGCAAGCAATTAACCAATCAAATACAATCGTGTAATTCAATTTTACGGAAATTATGCAATATCAATTTTATTTTACCAGAGATCACACAATATCACATAAATGATTGGATTAAATTTTATGAAATATTATCATTAATTTTTAATAATTACCAAATTAAAAAAATCCGCCCATATGAATTTTACGTAAACTTGTAAAAGTTTCTGAAATCCAAATTACATGTAATTTTGGTCATGTGAATAACGTCGGTCAAAAATTTCATAGAGCTGGCATGCAAATAAACATAAAATTAGTTTTGAACACATTAACAGATAATTAATAATACTGGTCGAACATTCATAATTTTGGTGCAAAAATCACATGCCAGGACACTATTAATGTAAAGTTATGTTATTAATTATGTTTACCAGAGTTACAAACCAATCATTTTTACCAGAGTTAAAATTAAATTCTACCAAAATTATATTTACCGGAGTTATGAATTAATCTACCAAAGTTACAAATAAATTTTACCAACATTTTTACCAGAGTTAAAATTAAATTCTACCAAAATTATATTTACCGGAGTTATGAATTAATCTAGAGTTACGAACTAATCTACCAGAATTACAAGTTAATTCTACCAACATTATGTTTACCAGAGTTCGAATTAATTTACAAAATTATGTTTATCACCATGAGTTGCAAATTAAATTTTACCAAAATTATGTTTAGGTGAGTGACAAAAATCAGGTGATTTTTTAGGAGGGAAGGTGGTAAAAAAAGTTGAAATTATATATAAGAACCTGACTATATATATATTAAAGAAGAGGGAGGGGTAGGCCTCTGATAAAAAATAATTAGGTGATTAATGATACAGCCCTTGCAGAGTTACTAAAAATTGACAGCAGTTGTGAAAGTTTCTGAAATCTAAATATAATTTTGGTTATGTGAATAACGTCGACCAAAATTTTCATAGAGTTGGCATGTAAATAAATATAAAATTACAGTTTCGAATGTATTAACAGATAATTTATTTACTGTTTGCCAATGCTTTTTCTGCATCTGGTCCAAGATTATTATGGAATAATCAAACGAAGTTTCAATGTATTTAAATTTTTGTTATGAACATAAGTTATCGTTATTATGTTACTAATAATGAAATGATTACAGGTTAATTCACATGATGACTTTATTGTAAAAAAGTTATTATATTTGCTAAAAAACAAAATGCTTACTCAGTCTTTTTACATATCAAAATTTTCATAAATCGTTTAAATTTTAATAATGTACTTGCATAAAAAATCTTTAAGAGGCATATCTTCAGAAGAATAATAATTAAGAATATCTAAAAAGGTACATTCATTAAGAAAATAATTAGAATAAATCCTCCAGGAAAAAATATAAGAATCATAACTACAAGAATAGACAAGGTCTTCAACCAAAAAACTGATAGTAGGATAGTTATAATTGAAAAAAGATTTAAGATAACGAGCAAGAGAGTGAGAAATTTTAATAACTTTACAATCAAACAAATTTGAAAGTGACAATAATCGAATATAGTTATATCAGACATAGTGAAAAAAAAAATAAAAAAAAATAAATGTTCAAAAAACAGCGCCCACAGAGATATAGCCCAAACTATCACATTAGTCTTTTTATCAAAACTGTGAGACTTTGGATCATCTCAAATTCTACTCTAAATTTTAAAATAACAATTTATATAATGTATTATGGTTTAATAAAAATTAGAAAAATCAATTGAAAACTAATTTAAGATAACAATCAATTAGATAATACTATTCTAGTATAGTATTTTTATATATCATAAATTACTGTACAACTAAAATTTGGATTTATTAAATAATGAACAGATCACCTAGAACCCCGAAGGACTCTGATACAACTCAGATGATTCTAAAAAAGGAATTTTATATAGAAATTCATCAAACGTTGCATTTTTATATAGTAAATTTTCAAATTTTGCTCTATTTTATACATCTATTTGGCTAAAATACTGCTAAAATTATACAAACTTAGATCTAAGTTGTATCAAAGTCCTTCAGGGTCCTGATCACCTTGTAATATGTAACGAAAATTTTATTAAAAAAGCGATTGTTACTCTGTAAGGCCACTCCAATTTAATTCTTTGTTTAACATTACAAGTTCAAAATTTTTTAGAAGGAGGAACTTAAACAACAAATGATTAGGTCCGGTTTGGGTCCGGCCAGGATTGGAATAGGTCCGAGTTCAGGTCCGGTCCAGGAATAAACCAGACTTAGACTCTAAATTTTATACAGACTGGTCTGAGTCTAAATATATTTATATTTATTTTTTGGTGCTGACAAGTTTACTTAGTGCATAAAGTTAGAATTAATTAGTAAAATTTTATGAATCATAAGATTTTATAGAATTTTATTAATAAAATTTTATAAAATCTTATAATACACAAAGTTTTATTAATTAATTCTAACTTTATGCACTAAGTAAACATATTCAGCTCCTAAAAATGCATCAAATCAGCAGGGTTATTTTTATTTTACTTAAAATTTGGAGAATAGATGCATAATTTTGAAATTTTGATCAAAAAAGTCAAATTTAAACATCTTTTCTCCAAATTTCAAGTAAAATAAAAACAATTCTGCTGATTTAATGTATTTTTAGTCTCTGAACAAGTTTACCTAGTAAAATAAGTTAGAATTAATTAGTAAAATTTTATGAATCATAAGATTTTATAGAATTTTATTAATAAAATTTTATAAAATCTTATTATACACAAATTTTTATTAATTAATTTTAACTTTATACACTAAGTAAACATGTACATAGGGCTCCGAAGTCCGGATCCAGTCCGGCCAGATTCAGCCGAACCTGGACTTGAACCCGGACTCAAACAATAAATTATGCCAATTTCAAACCCGAACTCGGACCTGAACCTAAAGTACCAAACCCGAACCGGACTCAAACATGATAATAGGTTTGGTCCGGGTCCAGTTCGAAGTTTGTGAACCTGTTCGGGTCTGGGATTAGTAGTTATTCTAAAAACAAAATATAAAATTGCTTAAGCTATATATATATTATATAGTAATTGGACCCAGGTGGGTGGCTACCCAGGTTACCCGTTCACCCGCAGGTTAACAAGTTTTTTTTTGGTTCATTTGACACTGTGTGTGCAATGCCATATGGGCGATTACGCATCAAATAGTCTTATGAAATTTTGATTTTTTTTTTTGTAAAATTTTTCTATATTTTTAAAAAAATCGAAAATTGAATTTTCAGTACACTTATATTTTGTCTATGCCATAATCACAAAGAATTTTTAACATAAGTATGTTCCAGTTAATGATTTAATAAAGTATTGTATAATTTAATAAAAAAAAATTGGTTGTGGCACATGACCATCTCATTTGGCAGTTGGACAAGTTGACGCACCTTATTTAACAAGTCGACGTATCTAGAACAAATGTGGTGTGGTCAATTAAAACAGCTCATTTTTACAATTTTTTGAAAATCAAGTTTTTATTACATCAGTGAATTATATATACGTAATATTACGTAAGATATTACAGCCCGTAATATTACAAAAATCTTACGATTGCCACGGGTTATTACGTAATATATTACGTTATATTACGGTAATATTACGGTTATTATTGTGAAATATTTCGAAATATATTGCAAAATATTGCATAGACCAAATAAAAAAATGCAAATTACCTCCCCTACAGGGGTCGCGTACTCATGCAGATCAATAAACTAATGCGCGCAGGAGGTAATATTTTGATATTTTCGCATTGTTTCGCAATATTTTGCAAATTTTAAAATTTTTTAAAAAATAAATAAACGATATACATATTCACATAATCATGCTTTTTTACAGGTTTTCGCAATATTTCGCACAGTTTTGCAATTTAATATAAAATTTTATATTTTTATTATTTATTATTATATTTTAATTATATTTAAAAATTTTTAAACAATATTACATATTTTATTATATTATATTTTAATAATTATTATACATTCTTTACAGTATTATTTTTACATTATTACATATTATTTTAAATACTTTTGCACTTCGTCATATCTAATTCTATTACTATATACAAAAACTATCCTAAACACTTATTTTTGCCCACCCCACAGTTAGTTATAAAAAAATAAACTATTATATTCCTAATATTCGCTCGTATTCGCTTATATTCATTTATATTCACTTATATTCACTCATATTCGTCTATATTCACTCATATTCTAGTGTTCTTGTAAAGTTTTGGAAAAGTCAGGTCATTTTCTTGTAAAGTTCTGAAAGAAGTAAGAAATAAATAAAATAAAATTAAAAAAAATAAGTAAAAAAAAAGAAAACAAATGTTTAGGAAAAACTCTTTCCTGTACACCCCTGAAAATCATATAAACAACAAAATTACTACGGCAAAGAGCGCTTTTTCGTACACAAACATAATTAAGGTTAAGTAAATAATAGCATTAGCTACTGTCACCATTTCTGGACTACAAAATCAAGTATAGAAGGACCCAAACCGCTTGTATACCACTTTCTTCAACAAAATTGTTGCCAACTATGTCGGCAATACAAGACTATGAAAACGGAAGTACAGACATGCATATCTGTTCCACTCCTCATACTGCTATGGATATAGATGATGATGACAAAGACCATACTACAAAGAAAATAAAAACCACCACTACCCTTTCGACTGAAACACCTAAAATACCCTCCCTAGATAATAGTAGCGAAAAAAATATAGAAAACTTGGGGAAATCTACTGAGACCCTGAATATTTCTACTATGACGTCAGCAGACCTTCCGATCACAACAAACCACAAAATCTTCCCAGGACCCACATCAGCACCCATAACATTTTCCCACGACAACCCTTATGTAGATCATGGGACCAACACAACAAATCAACAGACCGATTAGCTGATTTCAACACTACAAGTACCGGACCTGGGTACCGGATCTGATGCAGTTCCTTCCAACCTAACTCCCCGGACGAATGACCAATGCCATCCAGTAATTACAGAAGCCAATTTCTTTGACTTTGATATCGCTGAGCCTAAAATACACCCACTATCCGAAAACGTGCCAAACAGCAAGAGGATACCGATATGGAAATTACGTCGGACAACACAATGAATCAGAACCGGAATCATCACAACAAACACATCGAGCAATCTTACTTCCGAAACACACCTACAGTGCAATCACATCCAGCAGAAGCACCACAGTCCATAATAAAACCCCTCGACGAGGAATTATATACGAATGGAAAGACCAAGTAGAGAAAAAACTAAAAGAGATACATCAAAACTTGAGAGTTGACAATTTCGACGAAGAGACCTGGCACACAGACAAAATCATAGAAATTCTGCAGTCAAAAGAAAACCTTATAGCTTTTATTAGACATAAATTAAATACAAATCCGACCAATATTCAAATTCCGACTGCTATCGATGCAAAACTACGCTACAAAGACACAGCTTTCTTCCGCTTCTTCACTCGAATAGCCTTAACCCAAGCCCCCCATCAAATAGAATTTTCTACACTACTGAACAAAGCTATAGATCGATATAAAAGATTACACAACATACCGATAACCAACAAAACCAATAGGGACCAAATATTCTTCGGCCTACGACAAAAAATTGCAATCGACTATCTGAAGAACCTAGATTTCATAGACTTAAATGGCCATGAGATTACTAGCTGGATTTTCTATTTATGGGGCTTTGGAAAAATAGAAAAACACATTGACTTTACAACTGCACGTACAATAGCGAAAAATATACTCGATGAAACTATCGTCCCTTTTCCTGAACACCCGGATGACATCGACGAAAATATCTGTTCCATATTTCCTTTCCAATTACCAATTATCGACCGTTACAATACTCACTAGATAGTTAGCATGCTCCGATTAATCTTCTCATTTCAACAACTCCCTGAGGCATACTTTAAACACACACGCATGCCACTCCCATTCTACCCTGCAGACTTGACCTCTGAGATAACCAACCACTTCCCTATTACAGAATACGCCGACCTCAGATCCCTCCCAGAATATTGTAGGGAATTGCGCAATTATTACACCTTTAAAGAACTTCCGCCTTCATATTTCTCACTACCAGTAGCAGAAGTGAAACCACAACTTCCAGTTACCCCACAAGAACTAAACGTTGAGATCTGACACTTATTCCCCTTTGCTGCTAAAAATGAGTCAGATTTCAAACAACATATGGACATCTTAAAGGAATACTACCATTTCAAGAGACTGCCCAATGATTATCTCCGTCAGAAAAAACGCCTGCCAAAAGAACCAACAGATCTAAAATTAAAAGGCGAATACACCTTCCCACTAATGGACCGTACCACTGTAAAAAACTTCATTTTAGAAGTAATAGATGAATACCACATTCGAGAACCATTACCTAGCGTGTATACTGAAATCAACTTCACAAACAAGCCTGAACTCCCTTGGGACTTCAGGAAAATCAAAGAAATAGAACTTAACATACCTATCACAAGCTCCAAGGAACTAGTCATTACTGCAAGGAAGCTGCGGAAATTCTATTTCTTCCAACAACTCCCACAATCCTGGTTAAAAATTCCTGTAAAAGAACGAAACAACCTGTGGACCCCAAAAAAAAAAAGACCGAGACTACCAAATGATCTTGAAACCCTCAAGAAAACTATTGAAAAAACACTATCCACCTTATCCATAGACCTACTGATATCCGACTATGAAAAGGTCATTCCTACTATCGACGCACTCCGTGAAAAATTTGACTTCAGAGCTACTCCACCATACTTATTCCAACTACTCGACCAGCCAAAACCAGATTGGGACCTCTATAATTACGATGATGTCTAAAAAAGAAGATGATACACAATCACCAGCACAACTGTCGGAACCTAAAAGAAGCATCATAAAACTTGATGGAATTAATAACAATATTAGAATCTCTACCCATAATATCTGCAGAATGTCACAACCACTTAAAATACAAAACTGGATCGAATACTGTGCTAAATCGAACCTCCATATCATAGCCATTACTGAAACTAAACTCACTGACAACAAAGCAAAAAATCTCTCCAACCCTCTATACCACATATACTCCTCAAACTTCATACCATATACCCTCCAACAGAGAGACACAAGCCTAGGCACCACAATTATGGTTTACAATGAACTACAACTATACATACATGACATTAGAACCCTACCAGGGTCTGCAATTTATATCGACTTCTACTTTCCTTCTAACAAAACTCGCATTATCTCCACTTACATACCATCACAAGCAAACCATCCAAAGTTACATAAAAAAAACCAAGAAAAAGTCTTCGCTTGGTTTCTAGAAGCAAAGAACAAGAACTGGAACGTTATCATCCTCGAGGATTTCAATGCGAACCAAGACAGAGACAAGAAGTTCCAACTCTTCCAAAATCTCAACTCAGCCAACGCTACTAGCCTACTTTCGTTTCACAATATAACGGACCCCACCTGGATCGGCCCTAATACAACCAGTCAGATTGACAACATATGGTGCAACTCAGAAATCCTCCTAGATATGGAAAAAATAGAATTAATTGACGCCACTTACATCACAGATAGCGATCACCAAATCATTACTACATCTTGGAACATAGATATCTCAAAACAAAAAACCATTAGAAACAAGAAAAAAAAGAGGAAGATATACCACTACGAAAAGATGACCAAAGAGAACTGGGAGGACTTCATCTCAAAAGTAGACAACTGCAACTGGAACGTCACCGCCGAAGAAACATGGAACATAACTATATTAAACAAGACATGGAACAAATAGGCCACCAAGATAAAACAAATAATCAACAACCACATACCCTTCTCATTTAAATCTCCAAAACCCTTTTATGCCTTTTCCTTGAAGACTACTCACCTCCACCTCGCATTAAAATCTATGAATAAATGTCTTAGAAGACTAACAAATGCATCATCCCCTCCTACAGTCGACACGATAAACCCTTGCAACAAATTCTTAATAAAAGCCGCCAAACTAGCTGCGCTAGACATTGAACTCCTCACCCCAGCAGATATTACTTCTACACTCACACAAACTATCATTAATCTCAAACAAATCAAACACACCATATGGGCAGCTAGAAATCTAGAAAAACTCCAAGAAAAAAATAATCGTATAAACTTCTACATAAACAGGCGTTACGATGACTTTAAGGACAATACTAGTCGAATGCTGGACAGCATCCTACAACGAAGATCTGAGCCAGTTAAAACTGATAAAATTATTTTCTCCGACCAAGTCATAACAGAAAAAACAGAAATCAAAGAACATATCAGGAGACACTTTAAACTATGGACCAAAGCTAATCCTCAAAACACAGACTGGCAAGCAGAATGGGAAGAAATTTATCATCCCATAAAAAAGATCGACCCCACAATTTATGAACCAGTCACTAAACCTATTACTATGGATGAACTCTGACGAACCATATCGCAATCCCCAAAGAATAAAGCAACTGGTCCCATACCCATCTCAAATGAGATCCTGCAAAACCTTCCCACCTTAGCCCTGGAAATACTTCTCAACATCCTTAATAACTGCCTAAAACTCAACTATATACCCAACCAGTGGTTACAAGCAAACATATGGCCTATCCCAAAAAAGAAAAAATACAATTACAACCTGAGCACTACGAGGCCGATAACTTTAATAGACCATACGCAGAAACTATTTACAAAGATCTTAAACAACAGATTAACCACAGTAATAATGCGCTATGAAGTCCTCTCCCTATGAACTTTGCAGCATTCCCCCACCAGTCCACAGTACAGCCAGTCACGCAACTCACACAAATGATCGAAGATGCCAATACAAACAGAAAAGAAATCTGGGCATTATCACAAGATATGTCCAAGGTCTTTGACTCTGTCAACATAGCAACTTTAAAAAAGGCTCTACATCGAATAAAAATCCCTTTACCAATAATAGAACTTTTAACCTACCTTCTCTCACACCGAACTAACCGTGTAATTACTGACCTAGGATTCACAAAACCATATCTAGTTCAAGATGGTATCGACCAAGGAGAGACTTTCTTCCCTCTTCTTTGGAAAATATACTACGACCCTCTAATCTCTACTATACAGCAACGCTATATCGGCTATACCAGTACAATCCTTACTTCCCCACCAAAGGAAATTAATACCTCAATCATGGCCTATATAGATGACTCCTTGTGGGTCGCTCCTGATAAGAAAACACTAATGGATATACTAACTACTGCAACTAGTTTTTACAAGCTCAATAACATTCGAGTCAACCTCGAGAAATCATTTCTTATCACAAATTCACTACATACACCCTCACATTCTTCAATTACTTTTGACAATACCGAAATAACGGCTCTACCACACAATACTCCTTTAAAATATCTCGGAGCCTGGTACACAGCTAACGGAAAACACACCCATATTCAAAAATTAATTATCCATGAAATTACTACCAACTTAAAGAAACTAAAATTTGCCAAAATCACAGAAAAACAAGCGATATACATAATCAATCACGTTATCACCCCCCGCTTACAATATCGACTTCTCTCATCATATTTAAATCCCACACAAATGAATACCATAAAAAGAACTTACCTCAACACCATAAAACAGAAAAGAAAACTAGCAAGAGGAGTGCCTAACTCATTTCTCTTCTGCACTGGAATATATGCCCTACGCGACCTAGAACAAGCTCAACTCTCAACCTTACCCTCCACTCTAATCAAGGGATTAAACCACACCACTTCGACAAATCATACCTAAAACTCAGAATACAACAACTACAAGACTCTGCTATATCAAATGTCTCAATCCTAGAAGAAGAACCCATTTTTCCTACATCACAATTCCGTACATACACCGTACAAGCCGTACTCGCACTACATAAACTACATCTAAAACTAGTCCGACCTCTAAATAATTGGCCCACTACATCGAACATAATGGGAACCACCATCAACAACATACTATCAAACCACCCTAAAGGAACATATTATAAAGAGAAACTTAATGAACACAATATAAGTTGTATAGAGCAGTTCCTAAACTGGAAAATGACAGGTTCCTAAACTGGCAAAACTTCCAACACAATATAAAAAAGATTATTAGAGGGAGGACCCCAAAATGGTTCTACCAAATACACGAACTCATCATATCTACGACAGCACCCTCCTTTAAATTAGTAAATCCTAACCTTTTTACAACTCCACCGTGGACCCCAGTCAATAAAGGATGGATAATCATGAGGGACAAACAAATCACAAGAATATTCAACCCCTACTCAACCAATTATAAAGAGAAACACTACGTCTACTCGAACTTATCAGGCCGACTAGAACCATGCACAGGTTGCAAGCTCAAAGACAGAAAAAACAAAACAAAACACTGCTATATCACACTAAATAATCACCGGATATATAACATTTTAGTCAGCTGTAAACATATAATATACGCTGACCTAACCGACATCCATAGGGCACTATCATCTAACACACTCCCAACACTCCATAATATACAACCCGAACCAATACTACCAAGACCTTTACTATTATTCGAAAACCCTTCAACCTCCCTATGGGAATCATTAACATCTACAAACTTTAAAAAAAAGAAAATATCCATACAGCTATCTACCAGAATAGAAAAAATAACTGAAATAAAGAAACACACGGCAATATGCAAAATAAACACTAGAAAAGACCCTCTACACTGCTACAACCTACACTGGCCATCCAAAATGAACGCATTAATTTCACTCCTGACCTTCATCATCACAACAATAGACTCCACGACAAAAATAAATATTACTACCAACAACACACTACTGCTACAAACAATCGAACACATAACCAGCCTCCAACACTTCGAACAACAAAAACTAGACGGAACTCCCTTCTCCTTCATATTACGAACACTATTCTCACTACTCATTGATAGAGAAGTCACTGTGATACTTGATAAAGACCTAATAATTGATAATCCACCCTCACCCTTCCCACTAGACTTAACACTATACAAATTTATTTACAATAGACACACCCTACTATTAATGGACACTCCCTGTATACAACCTATAAAAACAATATTGAAACAACTCTATCAGATTACAAACGACTTAAAATGGCATAATCAACAGAGGATATCCTTATGGGACCAAGACCTAACCTACGCTAAAATCCAATGGGACCACACCTTGGACACTCTCTCATACAATGACAAACCAAAAGGCCTATACACCAATCTCTTCGCATCCAATTTAAAAAACTTCAAGGTGAAACTACTGGCTGAAGAACTCCCGACCCATCTTCTTCTCCACCTCCGAAATCAATCGAAATATCCAAATCACCTATGCCCAAGATGTTACCCAGCCTCAGAAAATGTACCACACCTACTAACTTGCATCAGTAACCCTTTCAATTTTAATACAGAACTGAAGAGAATCCTCATCAAGATCGTTACTAAACTCGAACTACCCCTATACAACGTAGACGGATTTATCAACTCATATACACACCTCCACATACAACAACAACTCCCCATAGGCTTCATCACCAACCTGACTTTGGCACCCTTCAACACCAAACTCCTTCAAACAAGACACTCACCTCTGATCCATCACACCATAACGGAATTCATATACAAAGAACTTTGGCTTCCATCCCGAATGTCACGACATAATGAAGCAGTTCCCTGCTCATCACCGCTTACGACACCAACTTTGACACCAACTAAACCCCTTACTTCTCTATATCCAGAAAAAAATCTAACTCTCTATAACACTAGGACACTCATCCCTATACAAATTACTCGAAAGCTAGAAGTCTATGACCATTTTAGTAAAGAATTAGTCGAGAGTAAACTAGCTCTTACCTCTACTTCCCTATAGATTAGCAAATCCCTACATGTAATCATATATGTAATTATCTGCAAAATCATTAATAAAGAAATAGAGGATAGA
>QKWP01001352.1:124389-143902 GCA_003550325.1 Gigaspora rosea | reverse complement strand
AATAGTAAATTTATTGGGTTAAAAAAAGTTGGGTTTTTGGAAAAAATTATATTCAAGTTAATATTGTTACCAAAATATTATTGTCCGAAGCGAAGTGGAGGACATATGTTCAGGTAATAAGCCAATTTTTGTCTGTCTGCCCACCCGCGTGATCATATATGATCTACAGATCTAGGGCTAAGCGTCTTTAATTCGCTCCGGATTTACAACAGCGCCTGTTTTCCTAGTGTAGTTTTATTTTTTTGTTATACAACCAACCAACCAACCAACCAACCAACTTAACCAACTAATCAACTAACCAACTAATCGATTAAATTGGTCACGTGATATACGTAACCGGTTAGTTGCAACTATAGTTGGCAACTAACCGATTGATAAAATTTTGATCAACTTGGAACACTAGTTTGTAGTACCGTATTTTCCCGAAAATATGCTACCTTATTTTGGGGAAATACGGTAAAAAATATATATATAATAATACTCCGGAGTATAATCCATTTTGTATTAGTAGTATTACTCCGGAGCAATTACTCCTATTAATAATATCTTAGTAATCCGAGGTGGTGTCATGTCTAGACCACACCGGTATGGAGTGGGTTATACTCCACAGTTACTCTGGAGTACCTTACTCCACTAACATCCCTACGGGTGACCCGTTTTAATCGGGTAACCGGGTTTAGTTTCGGGTACCCGGTTGGAAAAGATGCCGACGGGTCACGGATAGGGATTTTCAAACCGGTTTGGAACCCTAAATATAAGCCCTGTAAAATTGTATAATCCAAATTATCAATTATAACCCTAACCTAAACAAAAAAATCCCAAAAATTTCATATTTCATATTCAGCTAATTTAACATAAACCGTGACAATATATAACACCTGTCTATAATTAGTGTTTATAATCAAACTAAATGTATTGACCCGAATAAGCAGAAATTCAACAATTTACTCATAATTAATATGTAAAATAATATGTTAAAGTAATTCCCATAAATTTCTAGATCATCTGTATATATATTCAAGAATCGACCAAGTCGACTAAGTCAATTTTATCGACCAATGCCACAATCACTATTTATAATAAATGAATTTTTATATTCGTCTGTTAAAAATATACAGAATATTTCATTTCAAATAAAAGATATTTAAAAAATTGCTTACAAATTAAAATGTTCATTGAAAATACAAATACATTCTTAGGAAATATCAAAAAAAGTAAGATATATAATATTACAAATGCATAATTAATTATTCGCCATTATTATTATAATCATCCAACGAGACTTCGAATTGACTATCTTCTTGTGTCAGAGGACTATATCGATATCTAGAACGTGAACTTGGTGATGGAGTCCTCGAAAATATTTGCGAAATAAATGATGGTACTCTAATCGATGAAATGAGGTCCACAGCAGCTGATAATATGCTCGAAAGAAATGAAAATAATGAACTTAGAGAGTCTCCAATACGAATATGCCTATAATTTAAAGAATAAGAGTTATTAGAAATTGTTATCAAGCAAAATTTATAAGATAGAGTACTAACCCTAAAGTTGAATATCCAGAATGACGATTGCGCTTTCTGTACATAACATATGCACCAAAAATTCCTATAATAATAAGAAATGACAAAACAAATAAACCCCAAAACAGAGAAGATGCGCGAGGGCAAAATTGTTGTTTAATTTCGGCAAAATCTTGACCACCCGAACAATTGGAGATAGGAATCTTTCGATAGCTATTAATACAAAGATTTAGCACCGATTGTGCTTACAATCAAGCTTTAAAAATAAAATAAAATTATAGTTAAAATTACCCCGATGAATGGTACCAATATGTTTCTCCATTGGCACACTGTTCTTTCCTGCTATACTCTAAGTTGACATTAGGCGCTAATTCACATAATTCGCCATTACGGATGTAATTGTAGTCACTAAAGATAAAAATTTTGATTTAAATTTAATTGAACTATAGTAAATTAAATTGTTTAGGATTATTTCCTCACCACTCATAATCTTGAATAGTGCAAGAACACACATCATCTTCAACTTTAGGCTGTTTGGCCTTGTCAATATGACATATACGACCGGAGATTTTACGATCATATTTGATCTTCAAACATTTAAAAAAATATTTGTAAATTTTTTTTTTCTTTTCCTTTTTTTTTTTTTTTTTTAACATACTTTTTTTCCGAACAAACATTCCGTTCCTTCAGAATGAGATGGTGTCCATTCTTCAAAATCAGAATCGTCACCTAGCACATACTTAAAGAATTAATATTTTAAATATAACATAATAATTATGACACAATATGACAAGATTTAAATGCAAACATTTCTTGGGCAGTTTGGCAGAAAGGTCGATATAGATTACAACTTCTTTACTCCAATTGTTTTCATAACTACCACGTAAAAGGAATTTACTACTGACATCACTAGGGTAAGCTGTAATATCATAAACTTTAACACGCTCTTTCGATTGTGTGAGATTATATTCTTGCCATGAACCACCCTCATTAAATGAATACCTAATTATCCAATACCATTAATTAATTTTACCATACATGTATTATGATACGTATAATGATTAGCTAAAATTATTATATGTACAACTTACAAGAAACGATCCGTAGGTTCTTCGTCATCTACCATAACCAAAATGGACCCTTGATCACCAAATTCATACATGTGTGCTCCTTTTCTTACTTCAATCCATGTTTTACCGGCATCCCGAGTTAAAAAAGTATCACCATCCAAATAGGGGGTTAAATAGTTTCCAACATTACCTACACCCATCACTAAACCCACAGCAGAAGAAGAGCTAAAATCGTCGCGGTGGTTTTGTCGTTCGGTATAACCATGAAGATGCAAAGAACAATCACCCTAAATAGTAAGTATAAATACTTAATGAACGAATCATCATACAAAATTGAAAATATGAAAATTGTATATATATATATATTACTTTACAATCGTATGGTTTACCATCTGAATCGCGTTCAGGTATTGTTAATGGTTTCCAAGTACTGCCTAAATAACAGCAAAAAGAATTTAGCAGATATGCAAATAATGAAGAAATCATTTTTATAATTTACCATCATTAAACGTAATTTTAGATCTCAGTTTTTTCCTGGTACCGCCCATATTTAATTCATCTACATTACTGACTATATTAGCTATAGCAATTCCATCAATTCCTCGTATCTTTTCAAAATCAACAAAGCCTTTTTCATCACGGTTGGCAAACTCCAAAGAATGAACGAAATCAGTTCCGTTTGAATTTGATTTTAAAATATTTCCCCATAAGTATTGAGGTGATGTGGTGACATGTAACATAATAGAAGAGGTGATAGACTCTAAAACAGTATAAGCCTAAAAAATATAAATGAATAGTAATAATAATATGACCACTCTTTAATTACCAAAGTATTTAAACTTACATTTTTGGTTATTTGCATGCTAAGTGGGAACTTTGCTTCAGTAAAATTTTCACCATTTAAGGACACCGATAGGCGAAGGCCTTGAGCAGATTGCAAGATCTATCAAATTAATAGGTAGATAAATTATGAATTTAGAAAGAAATTATGAAATAAAGTATAAAAATAACTGCTCTAACTACACGAATGAGAAAATGGAAGTTATAAATTTAATAAAGGAAATACGCACCTCAGCAACTACCATATATTGTTCAAAGGTAGCAAATCCAACAATATCATTAAATATTATAGTTTTATCTTTACCAAAGTTATTGGACGACCAGAATTGAAGTGGGTTGTTGATAAATGATCTTTGTGAACCTTCTTTATATTCGTATGATTCACAAAAGATAAGATCTTTATCAACAATAAATTTGGTATCAAGTGCCCACGAACAAATTCTAACGTATTCATCAAGCGGCTTCCATTTTGCACCATGATTTTGTGTATAATGTGCCTTAAATACATATAAAAAAAAAATTTTGATGCTTCATTAAAGAGAAGGATATATATCATGCTATTCGAATGATTGAGTACACACCAAAGCTTTACAATTAAGTGAAAAATCATCTTCACATTCTTCGCTAGAAGTGTATATAAGCCATGCCTTTTCTGCAGGATGGAAGTCAAGAATTGGTAATTCAAGGAGATTAGGTTTCTTAGGAACTGTCATAGATTTTATATCTTTGCCAGCATCAGTAGTGTAATATTGTGTTTCAGACTGTGTAATAAAGTATATCTATAAATAAGTAGGATTTTAATTAGTAAGATTGGACCACTAAAGTAGTTTTAAGAATTGATTGAAAACACAAAACATCTACATTATCTTTAAAATAAGGATTTTGGATCATAGAAAGAACGTTAACGTCTTTAAGTCCTTCAATAAGCTCCCACGAATAACCTTGGTCCGTACTTTTCCAAATTTGATTATTCGAATTAATAAGAATTGTTTTGGTTTTTTCAATGTAAACATAGTCATTTATGCGAGAGTCAAATATTTTCTATAGTCCAAAATAAATTAAATCTGTTTAATAAACTTTTAATCAACAATTTGTTTATTGATCATATTAAATAAGTACCGTTTTTATGATTATTTCATCTAAAAAAAGAAATTAAATTATGTTAATAAATACTTTTAAAAGTTCTGAATGAGTAAAGTACTATACATACCTTCTTTCTTGCTCCTTACCGTATCTTTTTCAAGGTCCTCTCTGCCTTTACATTGGGTACCAAATAATTTGCATTCTTCGTCTTCTCCACGCCAGTAATTAGTATCACTAAGTGACGTAAACATATCAGTGAATAAATTAGACTTTTGGGAAATATACTCTCGTAACTATACCGGGTGTTTTCAAAAGTCACTATATAGAGTTCGCCCGAAGCTCGGGTTGATGAACTACGTCACTACCGCAGTATATGTTTTACTTTGTTACACAATTCAACATGAAAGACTAATTTCTCAGTTTTACGTTGAACCGATAAGAGATCTTGATTATCTGTTATC
Source organism: Gigaspora rosea (assembly GCA_003550325.1). Taxonomy (NCBI): domain Eukaryota; kingdom Fungi; phylum Glomeromycota; class Glomeromycetes; order Diversisporales; family Gigasporaceae; genus Gigaspora; species Gigaspora rosea. Next base: position 138,925 of record QKWP01001352.1, on the reverse strand, counting down.
ATATGCTGCGGCAATGACGTTAACAGGTAGATGTTACACGAACGATCACAGAATTAGCAAACGTGGATAACGCTGTGTCGGTAGCAATTCTATATTTTAAGTCTTTACAGTAATATTAAATATTAACGCTTGCTACCCTTTTGGCTCTAGCTATTAACGAAACACCCAATAAAATCAGTCTTTTTTCGATTTAAAAGTTTCGGATCTCATGTGAGCAAGTTATAAAAGCAAAAATGATCGAAATTATAAAATTATTTATTATCATCTATGTTGTGCATCAGAAAACCAGCATAAGTTGATTTTAAATACACTTAAGTTTAAATGAAATTTTAAATCTACTCAAATTGTTAGAGTTTCGGATTAACTTAAAAGTTGACTCTGAATCGACTTGGTGCATATTTTAATTTTAAAATTAAAATAATTAAAAGCGTTTAAATTCAAATTAAACAGTAATATATCGCAAAGCTATTTAAACATATATTCCAGTAATTTATTCAAATTACACTAATTATTACAAATATGATTATTGAGATGACTACAAGACAATTTTACCTTGTACCGATTTATATTACCTATTTTGTGAAACCAATTGTGCTTATAATGCTTTTCGCTTTTGAAAAAGAATTTTATTCAATACAGATTAGACCATACAATTTAATTACTTGATTTTGATAACATAAAACTTTAAATAAACTCGACTATGTAAAAAAATCCACTCGGTTATTGCAGCTGTTTTTATAAATTCTGGGACAGCTGAAAAATTTCCTAATGACCGAATCGATAAGTTACCGAATTGAAATCAATAAGCAGCCAACCTCGGCCAAACTTATAAACTTATCGATTCAGTCATTGACAATTTTTCAAGTGTCCAAGAATTTATGAAAAAAGTTATAAAACATAACAGATAAGGTTAGATTCGGCAATGAACATTGCCGAAATCACGAACTTATCCAATCGGCAAATATTCAGTCGTCAATTTTTTTATCAGATGTCTCAGAATTGAAAACAGCTGTAGAAGTTGACTCGGCCGAGTTATAAAAACTAATTACGGCTGTTCCCATAAAGTCTGACGGGTAATGATTACTGCCTAATCAAAACTTATCGAATCGGCAAATATTCGGACAGTCAATTTTTGCCAAAAACAGCTATAATTAATTTTGAATGGCCTTGGCGTTAAGAACGATTAGAAATTTATTAGTGACCACTGGTTTTACCACCAAAATTTCATATTTGTAATCAATTCATTGAAGAATGAATGAATTTTAAAATAGGACTGTATCAGAAATCAAAATAAAATTATTAAAAAAAAATACTTCACATAGGACATGTCACGCCTGTTGATAAGTGTTAGTTTATAATAAAAATTATAATAAAAACATATGAATTTACTATTATCTTTAAGCTCACATTATTTTCAACTTACATATTAACTTTTTTCAAATTTTGGGATTAAGCACACTATTAAAAATTTTGCAATTTTGCATATTTTCTTAAAGTTTTTTAAAGAGAAGAAAATTTCTAGTTTTAAGAGAGTTATTATATCTGATATGTAAAATTTTATGCTAAACAAAGTTTACTTAGGTGACAAAATAGGTTGTCTTAGTAAAAAACTAAGTTTACTATAGATTTAAGTAAAAAATTCCAATTTTTCTATATACAACTTTTTTTTTTATTAAGACAATTGATTTTGGTCTCTTAAGTAAATAAAATTTTATAGCATTACTAGTAAAAAATTGAATTAAATTTTTGTAAAAAAATTTAAAATATTTTTCAAAAACTTTGATTTAATTTTTTACTAGTAAAATACTTGTAAAAATAGTTTTTATTTTTGTTATTGTTATAAAATTTTATACTAAACAATTTTACTTTTTTTTGCATTCAAAGTATTCACTTTGGAAATTGGGTTTCATTTAAGAACTTTTAAACCATAGTGTTCTACATAGAGAACTATCTGATATTTGTATATTGATGAAAGTACAACTAGCCATATCTGCAACTTTTGGTTGCCTATTTAAGTAGCTATCTGAAGGTTCTATACTAGCTGCTATATGCAACTCACTTACTAGACATTGTATATTTTAATCCTTTTAATTATTGCCTCCTGCCAGTTTGTTTTGTATTATTAGAAATTTTCCAATTTCCTTAGAACTAATTTATTTTTAGTAGAAAACTTAATAGAGTATTTTTCTATTCTACACAGGTATTATCTATACTTGGCAACTTACACATTCACTGAAGCTTATATTTGTAATTAGAAGTTATCTGCTATTGTTGCTTTTGTGAAGTTTATCTGACCCAGCACTCTTTCTATTTTTTTTCTAGATTCTTTTCTCTGGAATGCTTTTATTATCCTAGTTACTTTTTTTCATCTAGTTGCAATTCTACTTCCAATCCAAGGACCTAGAAGGGTTGGTTTATCTAGCAAGTACTATGGTCTTTCTCCTCTTGGTATATTTTCTGAATTATATATTCTTTTTCTCTAGTATGACTCTGATAGTCTGGTTGGTAGAGTTTGCTATAAATCCTTTTGTCATAAGTTTGCTTCTAGTTAGTTCACTTTTGGTCAGTTTGCTACTAGTCAGTTCCCATCTGATTCCTGTTTGAATACCATTAAAAATCTAGCTATTTTTTTGCTCAGATCTTACTAAGCATAGTTCCTATTATTATATATTGTATTTTTCAGAATCTATGTGCTATGGTCTTTGTACTAACTGTAATACCAGTTTATATTGCTTTATGTATAACATGAATGCCAAAGCTTCCAATATTATTTTATTTAAAAGTAGAGTGAATATAAATCAATTTCATATGATTTACATAGTACAACAAAATTTTATATAGAACCCGAATACTCTATATTATTTAAAATTATCTATCTTCATATATTAGTAAAAAATTGCTAATTCTGATTGGTTAAATCTATGTTGTTTACAATTCTAATTGGTCAATTACCTAATTTCATATGATTACAACGTAATTGCTATTAAAAATAATCTACATTCATCCTACTTTTAAAAAATTGTAATATTTATCAAAATTTGTCTGAAAAACAATTTAAGGGATAATTTTTATTATAATTTATTACCCGGTATAGCATGTCCTATGACTGATAGTTTTGAAGAATCAATATGCTAGATATTTTAGCTAAATATTTTTTTTAGCAATTACAATAGCTGCATTTAATAAATTTTGAAAAACTTTATTAATAATAAAAAAAATCATAATCTTGTGTAATAAAAGAAGGGTTTGCAATGTCAATTAATTGATTGGCCATTAAGAAGTTCAGTAAGATTTTCAAATACAATACGAATATTCTTGTAATTCTGTTATTTTTAACTAATAAATAAGAGTTTTTATTTATTTTTACTGATTTGATAATGATTAAAGGGAAATTCTATTTTGACCCAGGTCAAAATAAATTTATTAGGGTGTTTTTCAGAGCTAATTTTCAGGTTCTGATTTTGAATTAAATTAGCGACATATTTAATTTTTATTATTTGTAAAATTTAATGTGATTATACAGAGTTTGTGATTATATAGGAGGTGATTATAAAGGTGTACAACTGTACTTTTATAATAAATTTTCTATATCTAATCATCAAAAAAAAAAAAANACAAAATTTTATATAGAACCCGAATACTCTATATTATTTAAAATTATCTATCTTCATATATTAGTAAAAAAAACTTAAAACTTGGATAAACTCAAATTTCCTTAGATTACATAAAAATTGCTAATTCTGATTGGTTAAATCTATGTTGTTTACAATTCTAATTGGTCAATTACCTAATTTCATATGATTACAACGTAATTGCTATTAAAAATAATCTACATTCATCCTACTTTTAAAAAATTGTAATATTTATCAAAATTTGTCTGAAAAACAATTTAAGGGATAATTTTTATTATAATTTATTACCCGGTATAGCATGTCCTATGACTGATAGTTTTGAAGAATCAATATGCTAGATATTTTAGCTAAATATTTTTTTTAGCAATTACAATAGCTGCATTTAATAAATTTTGAAAAACTTTATTAATAATAAAAAAAATCATAATCTTGTGTAATAAAAGAAGGGTTTGCAATGTCAATTAATTGATTGGCCATTAAGAAGTTCAGTAAGATTTTCAAATACAATACGAATATTCTTGTAATTCTGTTATTTTTAACTAATAAATAAGAGTTTTTATTTATTTTTACTGATTTGATAATGATTAAAGGGAAATTCTATTTTGACCCAGGTCAAAATAAATTTATTAGGGTGTTTTTCAGAGCTAATTTTCAGGTTCTGATTTTGAATTAAATTAGCGACATATTTAATTTTTATTATTTGTAAAATTTAATGTGATTATACAGAGTTTGTGATTATATAGGAGGTGATTATAAAGGTGTACAACTGTACTTTTATAATAAATTTTCTATATCTAATCATCAAAAAAAAAAAAACTTGCTTATTTTATCTTCGGATTAACTCCTATTTCATTTTCTGATTTCGAAACTTCAAACGGAAATAGAACTTTTTAAACTGCTACTCATTTTCAAAATAAGTTAACTCCGAAACACCCTATTAAATGAAATTGAATTCTTTAACCAACCAAGTCAGTTTAGAATTCCATTGCAACATAAGTTGATTCGGAATCAATTTCGACATGCAACACATATACCAGTGCTGTACATACACGGGATTTACTTATATTTATTTTTGTATCAAATTATATATATACTGTATGTACAAAAAAATTTAGGATATTAGATGAAATTAAAAGACAATTCTTAGATCAGATAGGGTTATTAAATCATTATATCATTAAAGCAACTTGATGAAATATACACTAGCACAAAATTAATTTCAAAGGTGATTAAAGGTATTTTATTTTCAATTAATATATTAATAAAAATAATAAAAATAATATACGTATCTGGTATTATTTGTTTATTAGAACTGTCTAAGCTTGATATTACTAAAGTTTGAAAGCTCCGATATGTATACAACCAATAAATCTATTTTTATCTATATATTGCATAATTTATAATAATTATTTAAAGGAAAAAGCTATTTGTAACAGCCTTTTACACGCTTATTTGTAACGGCCCATAAGGCCACATTAATATTAAAATAGGATTAGATTAGGGTTAGGGTCAAGATTGTTAGAAGTGCAATAGGTGTTGTCTTAGTACAATTTTGAGTTAGAGATAAAGGCTGTTACAAATAAGAGTGTAACAGGCTGTTACAGATAACATTATCCTTATTTAAATTGCAACCGTGCACAAATACTTAAAGACTAAAATTAGGACGAATAATGTTGATCGTTAGCTGAACGTGGTATTAAAGCAGATTAAAATCGTTAAATGAATTGATCATTACGTATTTTAGACGGTTTCAAACAATAACAAATCTTACGAAGAAAGGATACGCATGTTAAAAATTTATATGAATTAATAATCAAAACAATTAGTGTTTAAAATGATTTTAACGTAGCGGTAGACCTCAGATTATTATTACTAAAACCTGGGTTTAGGATAAGATTACCCTAAATATACACCAGATAATGATCAATGATTACCGTTTTAGCTTTAACAAGAATCTCATTCTAATATTTAACAAAGGCTTAGTATACATAGAAATAAGCACTTTTAGACTATCTTACTTAGTTTTGCTCTGCCGCATATGACAAGAAACAATTAAAGATTGTGAAAAATGGCTTGTCGCTTAATGTTTTCCCGAAAAAAATTCCTTTTTAAGAAGGTTTCGAAGCACAAAATCAGTTCTACCATGAACTATAGAACTTTTCCAAAGTGATACGGTACAACCGGGGAAGCACTCCGAATTATTTTAAGGGGTAGCCAATAGCCTGCTTGACTATATATAACTATGAATAGTGGATTGCAAATCATTCTCCCCAAAAATCGAAAAAAATTTTTTTTTTTTTTTTTGTCTTCGCAAAAGTCTTAAAAAAAAAAGTTTTCGTTTTTGTTCGTATTAAATATTAATTACAAGTTTTTATTCTTAAAATTTTATTGTTGTTATTCAAACCGTATTCTTATTTCATACATTTTAATTAAATATTTTATTATTTTTTTCTTTTTATTAACAATTTTTGACTTTATTTTTTTTTTTGACTGCCAAGATGGCTTTCTTTACCATCTAAGTTTGTTTTCAAACCTACCTCAAAGCTCTTGCTTTGATTTTTTTTTACAGTAATCGTTACTTAAACTTTCTGTTGACAGCCTGCCACAAAAATGGCCGCTATAATACATCAATACAAACTTCAAAATGTGTTCCAACAACGCGATATTCAAACTCGCATAATACCTTTTCGATAAAACCAAATAAACCGTTTTTTTTAATCCTCCAAATATAATAAGTCTCTTTTATTTTTTTTTTTTATTTCTTTTTTCTTTCTAAAGGAGGATAAATTTTCTTTTCTTTTACATAAAAAACACAAATTACGGTTTTCTTATTTACATTGATACTAAATAATCTAAATTTAAGCAAATATGGTAGCAACACCAAAAATTACCAACAAAAAAGTTACATCCAACATGGAATCAATCAAGCTATCTTTTGATAACGATCCTAATAAAGTTGACATGATGTCTAGCACTTTTCCAGGTATCAGTCAATATATGGACGTTATTACAAACGAGCCATCCTCTTTGAAATCTGGTGGCATGAACGACGCCACCCTATTTGACCCTGATGAGTGGCTTGTCAATGATCTCGAGCAATTCATATCTGAAGGAGAAGATGGTTTATTATTTCCTTCTGAAGCTTCTACAACAAGTTATGATGTCTCGCCTGATTTGTCCTCTGCAATTACCACCCCTTCTTTACCCTTTGAGAGCACCATTGTGACTCGTGATTTTGATTCTCCTCTATTTGGTCATCCGACTTTCTCAACAAGTCCAACTCTTGAGCCAGCTGTAGGCTTTTTCCCTGAACTTTCTGACGGAAATAATACAAAGTCAATCGTGCATTTGACTTCTATTGTACCTTCGGTTACCATTCCTGCTGATCCACTTTCAATGTCTATTCGTCAGCCAGGCTTAACATCTGCCTTGAACATTCCTTGGGGTTCTGATGTTACCAATACACAAAATATTGTTTCCGATGGAACGATGTCATTTGTTAATAGTCTCATAAATTCTCGAAATTCTCGGACATCTCCTTTAAGTTCTACAAAGTCTTCTCCTGCAGTAATCGTGCCTTCTAAACCATCTCCAACCAAGCCTGCAAATGGTAAAAGTCGTAAACGTTCTGAAAATGAAATTGAAAAAGATCCTGAAACTATTTCTGAAGAGTTGGCCATCAAACGCGCTAAAAATACTGACGCTGCTAGGAGAAGCCGTCTTCGTAAAGTTATGAAAATGGAATCTTTAGAAAAACAGGTTAATGATCTTAAAGTTGAAAATAGTGAACTTCAAACTCGAATTGCTGTTTTAGAGAGTGAGAAAAAAGGTCTAGAAGAAAAGAACCTTGATAAAGATAACAGAATTAGATTGTTGGAACAACAATTAACAGAGGCACATGAAAGGTTAATTAATAGGTCGTCTTAATTTTATAGTCATTCATCTTCAGCATTCATTTTTTATCATTCATCTTTGGCTCGATATATTATATTTACTTTTGTATATGTTATTGTTTTTTATCCATTAAATTGTTTTTTTTTTCTCTTTATTGCGCAAAATTGCGCGCTATGACATTCCATTCTATGTTGGATTCATATATATATATATTTCATTTTTTATGATATCTGAATATTCAAATATAAATATTCGAATATTCAAATTTTCAAATATAAATATCAACGTAAATAAAAATTATATATCTGATATTAACATTTCAGTTACTCAATGTGTATTTTTTAATTCTGTAATTAACGTTAAAGATGAGTAGTGGGTTATTGAGTTACACTGCGGATTTTGTATCATCACGTGTTCGTTACTTGATTTTAGCGTAAATTAAATTTCACTAATGTAACGCCAATCTATAACGTTAATCCTTTCCAATGCAACACAAGTGAATATATATAATAAATAATAGAAAAAGTTTTAAACTAGAAATGGAGAACGGTGATTCTATTCTTCTACAACCAATTCGACATTTAACTTCGGTAAAAGATGTTGAAAATCCAAAATCAAGTGGTGAACGCCTGTCGAAAACTTCGCGTCCACTACTTCCGAACAGTTCAGCAATTATAATAAATCTTCCTGACACCCCTACAACGGGGACAGATCGTTCACCAAATGTTGTGCAAAACTTTTTATCAGAAATAAATCCAAAAAGTCAATCTTTTACTTGGAATAATGCTTTTCATAATATATCCTATATAATCTCTTGGTACTTTTTTTCTACTGCATTATCATTTTACAATAAGGCTTTAGTTGGAAAAGATAAATTCGATTTAGATCTACCCTTATTTGTGAGCGCAATGCACACTGGATCACATTTCTTAATAACATCAATATTAAGGAGTGGACGTCTCTCATGTATATATAAGAAACCAGAAGGAAAATCTGTTTCAATAAATAGTTATTTTACGAGAGTAGTAAGTCAAAATTAGAATATTGTCAATAATAATAATGATGATAATAATAATAATAATAATATTATATATATATATATTGTTTTTTGATCCTGAAATGTATTTCTTTTTTAGGTTCCTTGCGCTCTTGCCGCTGCACTCGAAATATGTATGGCCAATTCATCACTTATGTATATTACCCTGAGCTTCTATACCATGGTACGTATTTATAATTCGATTAACTTTTTATATATATTTTATAATTTAAATTATCTTTATATAAAGGTGAAATCTTCGACACCCATATGGGTACTCGTGTTTGCTTTCTTCTTTGGATTAGAGAATCCTCGTTTTATTCTAGTTTTTATAATATCTATTATAAGTATTGGAGTAATTATGACAGTATTTGGAGAAACTGCATTTAATCTTAAGGGTTTTTTGTTAGTATTAGGTGCCGCAATCTGTAGTGGTTTCCGTTGGTCTCTTACTCAAATGCTCCTTCAACAAGAAGAAAGCATGAATCATCCAATTGCTACTCTTTATTATATATCTCCAGTAATGTTTGTTGCAATGGTAACCCTTTCCTTAATTTTTGAAAGGCCAATTAGTGAGTTCGGTTATTCAAAACATTTCAAGGATTTAGAAACTATCACTCAAACATTTGGATTAATGATAATTGGTGGAATTTTGGCATTTTGTATGACAATTTCTGAATTCGCTTTAATCAAAAATACTAGCACGGTGACATTATCTGTAGCTGGAATAAGTAAAGAAGTTGTTGTAATTATGTTATCGGTTCTCATATATCAAGATCAATTGACTCCCCTGAACATCTTAGGGTATATTCTATACTTACGTTGTAAATTGTATTGATTTTCTTTTATCAATTTTTACTAATTGTTATTTGCTTTTTTTTTTTTTTTTGGTTAGACTTGTGGTTTCCATAATTGGTATTGCTGGTTATAATTATTACAAAATAAGCAAGAATAGTCAAGATAATAAGGGTCGTTACCAGGCAGTACCATCACATAAAAATGAGTCAAAGGATTAATGACAATGAATTGAATAACGTTTATCATTCATTAAGTGATAAGATTTATAGTCTTAAATGACTGGGACTTACATGATTCGTAATCTCCTCGATTCATATATTTGTATGTATTTTAGAAATTTTATTCAATACATAGATAGACGATATACAATACTAAAAAAAAAAAAAAAAAAAAAAAAAAAAATAAATCGTTTTTTTTTTTTTTTTGAACGGTCGATTTTTTTTTTAAAGAAAAAAAAACCCGACTAGTCAATTTATATCTTTAATATACTAGCATTCAATCCAATTGAAAATTGTTTCACTGTGCAGACGAAGATCTCCAATGCCAAACATTTATTTACACGTGGTCCCAATCAGTGTAGGAAAATCACTTTTGACTGATTCCTACTCCGACATTAATCAACTAGAGTATCTGATTTGTGTCTGATTTACCATTATTCGACCGTGTCAAAGGTTAAATTTGATGGTCTTCTAAAGCGAAGTGGTATTAACCAATCAGATTTATAAAGTTTCATACAGAAATTCTTATAAACATATCTTATTAGCATCAACAATTTCTGCCACTTGGATTATATATTTTTATAAAAGTATTTATTCAATTCTTTGCTGTACTACTGTAGCTAAAACTGTGATGGATTTTACAGATATTAGATATATACATAAAGGTTTTTTTTTTATTAAATATACAGTATCTTAACAATTCATTTTGTTACTCACAAATCAGATACCTGATTTTAACTGATTACTACCCGATTGATATCGATTTACAGTATGTTTTTGCAACATAAATCGATATTAATCAAGTAGTGATCTGATAGAGTTTAAAATTAGATATCTGATTTTGTGCCATTTGCTAATTTTAAATAATTTCAAAAGCTATATTAATCACGTCCTCCCATATCATCACACAGTTGGGACTTATATGGAGAGTTTTTGTAATACGACTTATTAATGGGATGGTTGAGAAACAATTGGATAAGGGAAGTATTTCTTTATTATGCTTCTGTTTTTAAAATTGTACATGCAGTATAGGTGACACCATTATTAAGTGTCACTTTACTGCAAGAGATGATTTATTATTATATTATTACATTCGTTAGTCATATTACTAATACTACTAGTACAATTACTTGGGAGCGGGTCAAAATCCCGACAAACATTTAAGTTAGGTTAGGGTTAAGTGAGTGCCTAGGATAGGGTTAGGGTGAGCGCCTGGGCTAGGGTTTGGTTTAGTTGATTATACAGTATAGTAAAGTTGCTCAAGGAAAGCTTTTTTTTGATTGTCGGGATTTTTGATTGTCGGGATTTTTTTGTCGGGATTATGACCTGTCGGGATTTGGTTTGTCGGGATTTTGACCCAAACCCAATTACTTAATTATTCTTTTCAATGACTACATTTGTAATGCTTCACCCTGTAATTAATTAATAAACTACTACATAATTAATGCATACTTCGTTGGATCGACTTCGTCCCGATCTGTTCTTCCCGGTCACGTGGTCACGTTCGTTTGATCCGTCGTCACGAGTCTTTCGACGCAGAGATACGGAAATTTTTCGAAAGCAATTTTTTTCGAAAAAACTTAGATAAATTTCGATTTGAAGCAATTTTTTTTTAAAATTTTTTCTATATGAATTTAATCATGTGACATAAAATAATTGGTCCTTGATTGTGCCCGTCATGTGCAACTTATGCCATATTGGTCTAGTTCTTGATAGAGCTAACAAAGCCTTCTAGCTTACCAGTAAGCTAGTGTGACAGGTCACATCTGGGTGCAGTTAGTATAGCTAGATAATACTGGGCTTATAATTAGATAGGATATTATTAGAATTTCTATATAATATAATCTTGTAAAATAAGCATCTACAAGACTGTCTAAAAATAAAAAATATATATATTTATATATTGTTTTCTTTATATCTGAGAACATTAATTGTTTTAGTGAATAGATGTGAAAGATTTAACAATTCAAGTTACTACATTCCAATGCACATTTAATTGGTACTTATATTTATTTCGATTTTGTTAATAATATTTTTAATAGTAAAAATAGAAAGAAATTCAGATAAACAGATCTTTTTTAATTTGAAATTTTACTTGTACTTGATAATACACAATTTTAAAATTAAAGATGCATTATTATTTATTGTTATACGATTAAATAAAAATTTATTTATTATAAAAATTTTGCTAATATAGGGAATCTTAATATGAATAAAGCATTTATTTGTTTTCAAGAATTTACTAAAATAAGCTATATTTTTGGGGCAAGTATAGTGATTAGGGGAGTAACAAAAATCAGGTGATTTTTTGGGGGGGGGTAAAAAAAGTTGAAATTATATATAAGAACCTGACTATTTATATATTGAGGGAGAGGGAGGGGGGTAGGCCTCTGATAAAAAATAATCAGGTGATTAATAACACTGCCCTTACTATCATCACAATTTGAAAATAGTAAATAAAGCAAAAACTTCTTAAGATATAAATCTGTTAACAGAGCTAGATAGGTGATTTGCAAAATTTTTAAAAAAATTGCACAGGTTACATATTTAATAGAGCACTTAATATTGGTTATTATTATAGCATTATTTTTTAATTAAAAGATTTGCAATAGAAAGAATTTTAGTCACACTATATCTAGTTTCAAGAATATCTAAGTTATATTTAATTTTGTATATTGCTTTAATGTTATCAACTTTTGTATATTTGGTAGCTAAATAATTTTTAAATCTTTTGGGTTTTTATATACTAAAACTTACTATCATTGCATTTTGGCTATAATCTTTATATTTTTTTTTTTAGAAATAATATTAGACCTTTTTAATAGTTATCTAGGTATACTTTTAAAAGATTTAGTTTGCAAATTTGTAGTAAAATGAATTTAAAAATAAATTAAAATTTGCAAATCAAATTATTTAAATAAAATATTAATTATTATATTTTTATTATATTGCTATATTAAGATAATATACTCTACAATATTTTAATAATATGTATTGTTTACTTTAATTTTTATTAATTTATTTAATTTTACAAGTGATTTTTCATATCTATTTTTTAGTAAAAAATAATACAACTATATAGCTAGAATAATAATATTAGCAAATTAATAATAACATAAGTTAGTCAATAAAGCATAGCAATAGTAATAAAGGTAAATCTATTTATAACTGTGGTGACAGTTCTGAGCCAATCAAATTGCAAGATTAGATATAACAAAAAAATTTAAAAAATTACAAATCATAGTAACTTAAAATTATAATTATGAAACCATTATTTGTATCTAGCAAAAAACATTTCTTAAGGCATTTTATTATAATAAATCTACTTCTAACTCTAAATTTAAATCTAACCCAATCTGGTTACTGTTATTACCAGTAACAAGCACATTTTTTTTAGTAATAATAATGCTAAAACTTAGAGTATAAATTTACAACAAAGGGGTTATATACAGTAATAAAAATTATTTAATTAATAGTATACTAGTTAATTAGAGATTATCAATAGTATAATATGATACAAATTACATATGAAAATTACTATAGGCAGAATATGGTGTATATATATAACTTTTTTTATTAAGTAATAACTTGTGTTGATTAATTAAAAGTTATAGAGCTTGCTAAAACATATCTATCAGTGGTCAGATAATTTAAATCAGCTCAGTAAATAGCAAGATATTATTAAAAAACAATTGACTGACTATGTAAAATCTTTATATAAACAAATATTGTTAAGCTTTACAACTTTCAATTAATTGATAAAAATTATTAAAATGGTTTATATATATGCATACTACATTTTGCCTATAGTGATTTTTATATATAATTTGTTATTATATTGCACTAAGGATAATCTTTAATAACTAGCAAACTATCAATTAAGAAAAGTAACAAAAATTAGGTGAATTTTTTAGAAAAAGGGAGTAAAAAAAGGTAAAATTATATATAAGGAACCTGACTATATATATTAAGGAAAGGGAAAGGGGAGTAAACCTTTGATAAAAATAACTAGGTGATTAATGACACGGCTCTAAGTTAAAAAGTTGTTAGAATAAACAATAAATAGATATATTAGTATATAAATTGTCAATTTGGTCTAAATGTCAATTGGCCAAAAATATTAGGGGATGACAAAAATCAGATGATTTTTTAGAGGGGGGAGGAGGGTAAAAAAAAAGTAGAATTATATATAAGGAACCTGACTATATATATATTAAAGAAGAGGGAAGAGAGTAGACCTCTGATAAAAAATAATTAGGTAATTAATAACACGGCCCTTAGCCTAAACAAATTAATATTAGTAGGGCATTTAGCTAAAATAAGTAAATTAACATCTAGGCAGAACCCTAAAATATACATAAATAGTTAGATATAAATTTCTTATTTTTTATATAAATCTTTTTATTTTTTCTATAAATCTTTCTATTTTTAGTAATTTTATATAAACCTGATCTATCTATATATATTTCAGAGTTCTATCTGAACTATTCCAATTGATAATTAGAAAAAAATTAGATTTGGATACAATATATAAATTCAAAAAATAGTATTATACAATATTATAGCTATACAATTTCATCAGGAAATTTTATATATAGATATTAATCGATATATAACAGTTAATCGTTTTATATCGATTAAAAAATAACGATATATATCGATTAAAAAATAACGATATATATCGATTAAAAAATAACGATATATATCGATTAACCGATTAAAAATCAATATATATCTAAATTGATATATATCATTTTCTATATTAAATCGTTATATATCTACAAATCGATTATAATCAGAATTATTTAAAACAATATATAACGATTAACAGATCTTTAACGATTACACAGTGTTTTGACCAATGATATATAACGATTAACAGATCTTTAACGATTACACAGTGTTTTGACCACATTACAAAAATTTCATCCCAGATCACCGGGTAAAAAAAAAAAAAA
>QKWP01001352.1:111823-123357 GCA_003550325.1 Gigaspora rosea | reverse complement strand
AAGAAAATGACCTAACTTTCTGGGACTTTGCAAGAAGTAGCGAATATAAGCGAATATAAGCAAATATGAACGAATATAAGCAAATATGAGTGAATATAAGGAATATAATAGTTAATTTTTTTATTTTTTTTTGGTTTCGTTTTTTTTGAATTTATTTTTTTTGACATTTTTTTATAATTGTTTATAATAAAATATGTAATATTTTAAAATATAATAATAATAAATAAAAAAAATAAAATTTTATATTAAAAAATTGTGAAAACTTGTGAAAACCTGTAAAACGTTTAAAAATTTGCAAAAAGTATGATTATGTGAATATAATAATTATTAATTGATATCATATTCGATATATATCGATTACTATCACTATCGATAGTAATCGACAGGGTATTAACCGGATATCTATCGATTACTATCACTATCGATAGTAATCGACAGAGGTGATGAGTATCGATATATATCTTACCAGTTAGTAATCGATATATATCTATATATAAAATTTGCTGATATTGTCAATTAACTAATCCACTTATTAAAATTTATAATATACTATAATTAAATATTATCTAATTAAAACATCCTGCTATATAACTATAAATTTTAAAGTGTATCAATAATTTGCAAATTTAATAACTAGCAAACTATCAATTAAGAAAGGTGACAAATCAGGTGATTTTTTAGAGAAAAAGGTGTAAAAAAAGGTGAATTATATATAAGGAACCTGACTATATATATATTAAGAAAAGGGAAAGGGGAGTAGACTATACTTGCTGGCAAAACACGGACAAATCCCAAATTCAAAAAAAACAATTGCTATTTGTAAAAAATTAAATCAAAAAAATAGGCCTGAAATTTTGCAAATATGTTATCTATAACAATAAGAATATCTACTATTTGTTTAAACAAAGATTATTAATAAAGTTTTTAAGAAATTAATTTGGGATGTATTTGGGATTTGGGTACGTACAAATCCCAAACTATAGTCATTTGGGATTTTGTCAACATGTATAGGAGTAGACCTCTGATAAAAAATAATCAGATGATTAATGACACAGCCCTAAGTTAAAAAGTTGTTAGAACAAGCAATAAATAAATATACTAGTATAGTCACCTCTCTCTAATCTGAACCTCTCTAAACCGAACACCATTAAATTCTTTCTAAACTGAACAAAATCTCCTAGAACATTTGTAAATTTTATTATGAAGTTCGGATAAGCCATATATAACTTTTTGAAAACTGAACTTTTTTAAATTTTTATATAGTAAAAAAAAGCAGTTCTGGCAGTTCAGATTAGAGAAAGTTGACTGTATATATATTGTCAATTTGGTCTAAATATCAATTGGCCAAAAATATTAGCCTAAACAAATTAATATTAGCAGGGCATTTAGCTAAAATAAGTAAATTAATATCTAGGCAGGACCCTAAAATATATATAAATAGGTTAGATATAAGTTTCTTATTTTTTATATAAATCTTTTTATTTTGGAGATTTTTTTTTATAAATCTTACTATTTTTAGTAATTTTATAATAAACCTGATCTATCTATATATATTTCAGAGTTCTATCTGAACTATTTCAATTGATAATTAGAAAAAATTTAGATTTGGATACAATATATATATTCAAAAAATAGTATTATACAATATTATAACTATACAATTTGTCAATTAACTAATCCACTTATTAAAATTTATAATATATTATAATTAAATATTGGTCTTCTTATATATTCTGGTAGAGAAATTGAATAGATTAAAGATAGTATATAGTAAAGTACTAATTTTTTTCTATTAACTAGCAATTAAAAAAATATATATACTATTTGAATATCTTGACAATATATTTATAAAAAAAATTATATAATGTATTGATTTATTTTTTTAACAAAATCTTTAAATGATTCAATTTTTAAATCAGTTTTACTAAATCACACCACTGGTGCTCAACACCACAATGATCTACACCAATCAAATTTTTTAAATGCAGTGTAACATAAAGATCAGGTGTAACATAAAATTTTTGTTGTTTTGCTATTTTTTTTAAAAAATACCTTCTAACTCAAAATTTTATCTATGAAACCACCTTTTTTTTTTAAAAAAAAAACCTCTTGTAAAATTTTACTATATACTATGCCTCACCCTAACCCTAACTATTAACTCTTACTCAACATTTATCGTCTTTAACTTTTGTTTATTTTTTTTGTTTATTTTTTTGATACTGATCTTCACATTATACCGCATACTGGTGTTGAACACTAGTGGTGTAATTTAGTCCTACTGTTTTAAATTTTAAAAAATTAAAAAATTAAAATTTTGCTTATTTTTAAAGTTTAATCAATTAAAATTAAGTATTTTTTGTGCTACTACGCAAGTAACTTGTGTAGCTATCAAAAAAAAAGTTTGTAAAATTTCAAATGAAGTTATTATGTACAAAAAAAGTTATAGCAAAAAATAAAACACCAATTTAACTTTGTTTACTATATAATTTATATAGTAAAAATAATGTCTATTTTAGTTAAAAAAATTAAAAATCTATAAATTTTTAAATTTTAAAAATTTTAGTAATATATAAACATAAAAAATAATTCTCTAAATTTGAATTTTAATATGATATTAATTAAAAATTTATTAATTAAAAATTTTATTAACTTATTATATAAGTATATATTATATTAAAAACTAGTATATTTTTTTTATTTACTAGTTTTTAACCTAAACCCTATATTAATAAAAATTTTTTAAAATTTATAAAAATTTTATTTTATATATAAAATATTATTAAAAATATTTTTGCTTTATAAATCAATTATAATTTGCATATTAAAAAAAATAATAATAAATTAATAAGTAAATAAATTTATTATTATATAATAACCTAACAAATTGATTTAATATAAATATAAAACGGTAATTATAAAATGCACCTATGATGTTGAACACCATAGGTAAATTAGATTTGCAAATTCGTGTAATAAAAACAAAAAAAATAAATTTTTATAAAACAAAAAATAAATTTTTATTACCTTAGGATTAGGGTGAGACCTGGGATAGGGCAGAGAGCATAGTTTATACCAAAATTTAACAAGGAATTTTTTTTATTAGAGCCCCAAAGGCGGTTTCATAAGCAAAATTTTAAGTTATGAATGTTTTTTTAAAAAATAAACAAAAAAAACAAAATTTTATGTTACACCTGATCTTAAATTTTGATTAGCTATTCTAATAGTTTTGTGTACCATGGTGTTCAACACCATAGGTGCATTTTAGTAAACCGAATATAAAAAATTAATATTTATAACTTAATATTATAATATACTATTATTTCAAAAGATAAGTTTAAAAAAAATTTAATAAAATAAATTATTATGTATATATAAAAATTTTTTATTTTCTATATTAATATAGTTGAGCCAAGATTAAACATCAACTCTTTCTGATGATCACTTGGACCAATTTGCCGATGAAAGAAAAACAAAATTTTTTTTGTTGGAGAGGTGCCTGTATATAATAAATTCATGTATAGTTGGTTGCTACAAGAGTATAGTTTTTACAGAGGTCAGCTTTTGCTTTGGGGACTCTTTTGTATATTCAACATACAAGCCAATAGCGACTTTACTAGCTAGAGGTATTTGCTAAATGAAATTTTGGTGAAGAAAAGTTTTTTATCAATAAAGTTTTTTGTAAAAGTTCAAGGAGAACAACAAAAAAATGAGTTTTTCGAACTATACTCTCTTTTCAGAATAGTTACAACTAGTGATGTGAATTCTACCAATTTGGCATATTTCTACCGGTATCTACTGGTAGGTGGTAGCTACCGGTAGCTACCACTACTAGTAGATCTACTAGTCACATGATAAATAAAATTTATTTGGCAAATCATATACTTTTTGATATTTATAATGCATTATATAATTTTAAAATTTTATTCTATTATTTTATTGGTATCTACCCCGTATATAATTTACCTAACGGTATCTACCGTTATCTAACAGTAGATACCAGTGGTAGATTCCTACCGGTAGCTACCAACTCACATTACTAGTTACAACAGATGTCTCTTTCCCACTTGGATTTTTACCACCTCCAAAAGATCAGCAATGTTTACTTTAACCAAATTGGAAATCGCACCTACTATTTGGATCAAGTCATAAGTTATTTTCAGATAACTAAGATAAACAATGAATGACACGTGAGAAGGTTTTTTTTTCCAAAATGAAATTTCTTTTCAGAAGATTCTTTCAGGCATAGCCCCATATTGTTATAGGTTTCTATATTTTTCTTATTTGTACATATAACACTTAAACAAGGCATTTCCTTGTATAGTGTTATATAATTTTTATAGTCTGTTTTAGACGCTTTACAATAGACTCAGACTCTACTGAGTATTTACTTAGGTTAGACTTCGTCGAAACAGAATTTTCTTTTTTTCTTTCATCTTTTATTTTTTCAATTTTGTTTGTTTTTGGTTTGTCGTTATAGGTTTTCAATGCTTCACCCTTTTTCTATATTCCTTTTTTTCTTGACGGTTTGATTATTCTCACCATAAATATTAGGTGAAAGGGATTTAAAAAGATTCTGATTTGATGAGGCTAACTATAAGTTCTAATTCTGTTGGATTAGTGCAACAAGATACATTTGGGCACCTATAAGGTAGTGTTGTCACTCAGACCAGACATGGACTCAGACCGAACTGGATCGGACTGGATTAAACTCGGACCAGCTACTTCATGTCTGATGAACAGTATATTACTTAAACTAGTCAAAATTGGATAATTTTTATACCATTCGATTCGTCTCAAAGATACGAATCGAATGGTATAGTTTGAGTTAGATTATTTGTTGTAAATTTTGCTTATTATAGCACTGATCGGGTTTCCCAACAATTCTAATACTATTATGATTTACCAAAATAAATATAATATCGTATACAAGCTTTCATATAGTTTGGCATGGTAAAAACTTGAATTTTCGCTTCAATAGTTTACTTTTGAGTAAGTTTCCAAATCATTACTATTCAATGAGTATAATTTTGCTTACCAAGTTACTTGTTATTATAAATAGAAAAACATCAATTATTCAAATATGCAAATAAAAACGATGCTAAAGAACTACTTAAACTTTTATCAATTTTATCAATTATCATATCAATATATATAATACCACAACTCTTTCCAACGATCCCTTGTACCAAATTTTCCATGAACTCAGACCTACGAAAACTATGCAGTTAATATATTTACACACAACAAAACTCTACCAAAGCTGCTATCGAGTACAAAGTCCATTCACTGTATGTTCTGCAACTGAAATAGAGACGAAAAAGAACAGTAGACTTATAAGCGAGGCACCTTGGCGAGCTTTGGTGCTATTGAGCAAAGATGTAGCAGAGAAACTCTGGAGCTTTGTCAAGACCTATGGATATAAAAATAGAAGTAGATACTTGGTTAGATATGTTATTCTGTACAGCGTAACTCTTACAACCCCTTTATTTTGGTACTTTTTTCCTGGACTGCTTTCAACGTTTCAAAATTTCACAAAAAGTGGGCAATTCGGTGTACCCCCTCCAAAAGATCGGCAGTGTTTACTTCTTCCAAATCCGGACGCATTTACTGAAATGGAATCTCCCACGAGGATATTTGGGTTAATGCTTACTAAATAAACAATGACTAGTGTAATAGAGATAGGAGGGATCACGTGTAGAAATTTCTAGATGTTAGACATTTTTTTTTCTTTTTCTCTTTCTAGAATACATACAGTGTTAGATTAGATTTCTTCTATACAACACTATATAATTTTTAAAGCCTAACACAGGCAAAAATAGTGTCGTTGTGGCTGTCTTTTTTTCGGCCTTTTTTTCCTTTTTTCTGTTTTTATATTTTTTTCGTTTATTCCCTTCCCTTTTATTTCTTGTCATGTTTTTTTTTCATTTCGTTAGTTTAGCACTCCCCATTTTTTTTATCCTTTTTACTTTTCTTTATATTTTGTTGGTAGTTCTTCTACCTAGGAGGCTAGGAGAAGAAGGTTGGGAAAGAAGACAGTCATGACGGGCTGGTAAGTCAGGTTGGTGATTCGGGCAGATCGGTCTGAGGTAGATCGATGCAAACCAATGAGGCTAAATTACCCTTGGCAGGTCGCACATAGGTGCTCGAGTATTTAGATACTTTATAGTAACCGGGTGAGCCACTCTTCGATTCAAACACCAAATAGTGGATGTAAAAAATTTTCTTTTGGAAATTATCATCAATAAAGCATTGAAGCGTGACATGATCGTCAAGTTAAAAAAAAAAAAATATATATATATAATATGTAATATATATAGCTTAAATATTTTAAAGTTTAAAACCAATTTAATATTTAAGATTATAATTAAGGCTTTAGCCTATGAAACGTTAGTTTTATAAAATCTATACGTATGCATAATATCCAACTTTATTTCTTTATTTATCATTATAATAAAAATAATAAAATTTAAAATAAAAGTTTACTGGTAATGATTTCCTTGTAAATGTTTTAAGGGATTATTATTGAGACTTGGTTTTCAAGTTCATACGCATGCTTTCTGCAGTACTGCATTTTAAAATTGAAAAAAAAGAATTATAGTAATAGTAATTCATTAAAAAGTGTAATTAGATTCCACTTGGCATTAGAATCGACTGCTGGGTGAATAATATCACCAAATGGTAAAGAAAATATTTCATTTTTTTCTTCATCTATATCCGCGAATTTTTCGGTTTCATTTGCTGAAACTTCTACCCATACATCCAAAAATTGACTAAATTCTTCCTCCAAAGAATTTGAGTCTACTACTTCTTCATTATTAAAGTTTTCATTTACAATATTATCTTCATTCTCAGTTATCTCTGGTTCAGGTTCAAGTCTCGATTCAGTTTCAGGTTCAAGTCTCGATTCAGTTTCAGTTCAAGTTTCGATTTAGTTTCAGGTTCAGTCTTATTAAAAGTCTCATTATTTTTTCATTAGTAACCTCTTGTTGGTTCTGTATGCTTTCTTGAAAGCTTGGTGCAAGTAATTCAGAATTCGATTCTTTTCTACAACTCCATTTAATCTCAGCTCTTAATTTAGACATATCAAAGACTTTTGTAGAAGTTTTGTAGACTAGAATATAAAATTAAAATTTAAATAGACAAACAACAAAGCGGCTCTATATCATTTTTCTCCTTAATCGGTTAGCATAATTGTTGGAAAAATAAAATAAAAAAAAAATAATAAATAAAAAAATAATAAAAAAAAAGGAATTCGGACAATGGAAATCTGTCCGATTTCCATTGTCCGAATGTTCAATCAAAAGCAATGGACATAGGATTGGACCAGGGTACAACCTGATTGGTCAATTTTTAAGTATTGTAAAAAAAAAAGATCCAGCTTCGATTTTCAATTTGATGTTCCTGGTTGATCGCCTTACATTAGAAATTTAATTCTGATAATTTTCATAAGCTTAAGCTCACGTTCATGTAAGAAACCTGATTGCACTATTTTATGAGAATTTCAATTTTGCTCCTTATAATAAATCCCAGTTCATATCATGAGATTTTATACTATTGCATCAATAAAATAATTGCATTACTTTCTTACTTTAATTAATGTATTTATAACTTTATTAGCTATCAATAAAAAATAATAAAATATATTAAAATTCTCAAATGATTTGTTGCACAAAATCATAGGCACAATAGGTTTATATTGCACGAGTACATTTTCAAACATATGTACTAACACTAGGGGATTTTAAAAACTAGGAATCAGAAACCGATATAAGTCCGGAGCATAAAATAATTATTATTTATTTTTATATCAGCCAATTGGTTTCCAACAACGCGATATTTGTTGTGTTGCACAAATATGCAAATAGCAACAGATGGAAATTGCAAAGTTACATTTTTGATATTCTAATTAATATTGCATCGAAAATGAAATTTTGGTATCACTTTGCATAAAAATTAAGAGTCCTCTGCTATGCTTCGGACAATTAGTATTTAAACATATTGGACATTGAAAAACTGTCTGAATTGTCCTATGCAAAAGTAATGGACATTGTCCTATGCCAACTAAAGCTGCACTTTATAGGACATTGGACATTGCATAGGACAAATTGGAAATGTCTAATGTCCAATAAAAATTCACCAGATATATATAGCTTGCCCAACCCTGATTACTGCTAGTCAACTCCTCTGTTCAGTTTGCAAAAAGCCTATACAGCTCCAAAGATGTTCGACTGCAGCTGCATTCATACAAATCCTGTATAATCGGCAAGCTACTACTCCAAATTCGTTTGTTGAAGCTCACACAAAGCTTCAATAACTCCAAATATCATTAAAGTAATCATATGAACTATCATCAAATGGGCCGATTTTCATTGAAAAATTATGAAATTCATGCAGAATACAAGTTGGATTTTTTCCAGTCCAAGCTTTATAGTAGTAAATTAGATATTTGCCCAATAGAGTATAATTGACTGTTAATTTATTTCTAAAATAGTAGTTACGATATTTTGGATGCAGCAAACAGGATAAAATTAATAAGGGTTGTTCCCAGCTGTTCCACTTTCTTTCTAGTTGAGTTAAATTTTTTTCAGCTAATTGTTGGTCAGTATAATTATTTCATAGTTGAACCAAGTATGCAAAGCCATGAACAATATGAATTAACTTTGTATTATCACTTTGTAAATTATTTTAAAATTTTACAATAAGGATACTGCAATTGTTGTTAAATTCGTCCAAAATGTGCTTAAGTCAATAATTTTAAAAATATCACAGTTAAGGGTTGGATTTTCTCTGTTTTGTCATCGAGTTTAAACAAGTGGTGGTTGGTGATTAAGTGCAAGAATCTAAGAATAATAAACATTATGATAATTTAAAAAAAAAATAAAAATAAAAAAATAAACACCTTTAGTGCTTGTTGACTTCGCAAAAGTGTCGTCACTATAGTGTAATAACTGTTCCATCGAGTTTCTCCTGAAACTGCTATAGTATAATATTTCTTGTAGGTTATTTTTTGTTGATCACGTAACTTGGCAATAAAATATTTATTGTTAGCATTATTAAAATAAGTAGCAAGCTAAATTGCTCAGTCCATAGTTGTTTTTAGCTTTGTTGACTCTTTAAAAACCTCGCCAATACTTAAATTAACTTGATGTGCAAAACAAGGTATAAATATGATATTTCTTTTAGAAAAACTCAATCTTCGCCTAATATTAAATTAATTTTATTTTTTTAGAACATCTAAAAAAAAAATTTTAAAGATAGTACATATCTTGATACCACATAAGGCCCAGCACTATCAGTAACAACCACAAAAACTTTTACGTCTATATTTTGTAACTCATTTATCATTTCTTTTGTTTTTTCCATTATTTCAATATGTGATTCTCTTTCTGAGCTAATATTAGTTACTTTCTATATATGCAGTTTATCACTTGAAGTAATAACTATTACATCAAGCAATTGCTCATTTTTTACATTCATCCATCTGTTGAACGTCAAGGTAATACCAAATTCATCTTGATGAAGCTCATCATACATAGCATTTTCTTTTTCAGATACTGCTGCCTTTAAAATTCTTTCACCAAGAAGTCAACGATCAGGAAGTTGGAGACAAGGATTCAAAAATTCAAACAATTCTTTGGCTTCAGGATTGTTCACCCAATGAAGAGCCTATCCACAAGATACTATTAACCTTAATAAAAGAATTTCAAATCTTTTTTTGTCTTGTCGTGACAATGGTCGAACCACATATTTATCAAGAGGCCCATAGGAAGAAGATCATACTATAGCTTTTTGTATTGAAGAAGTTTTGGAGGAATTGGATGCAGCATCATAAAAAAAACTAGGAGAGGCTAAAAAATAAAACTGATATATTAGTTTTATAAATAAGACAAAATAAAATAAACCTTTTTTACCTGGTCTTTTTTCATTCAAGCCATTATTTTTAGACAGAGCAAATACTTTGTCTTTTTCTTTGGGTATCATTTTTTTTACAAAATGTACACATTTTTTTAAGTGCTGAATAATTCTATCCGTTTTATTAGATAAAGTAATTTTATTCCTGCTTCTTCACCCAATACTTCAACACATGCTTTACAAAAAACTTTGATGTTGCTTTTACCAAGTTTCTCATTAGATTCAATAATATGTCTTTCCAATAAGATTAATAATGGCATTTTGAACGAAGTTTAATGTGTATCATGAAAATTTTAATGTCAAATATATACCTGATTTTCCAGGTAAAGCTTATATTTATTATATTATATTCGGCTTGTCTATTAACAAATGTGAGCTAAACTTTTCTTTATTCTAAAAAACACATTCTTAATATGAATAAACAACACTACAAAGAAAATATAGAATACAAAAGCTGACGTTCCCATTTGGGTCGTCATTTTTTAATCTTTAATTAAAAATTCATGGCTTAAAATATTTATATGAGATTTCTATTTAAGCATTTTATAACATTCCTGAAACAATAATATGAACAGATATTCTTGATTGTCTTGTACAAATAAGACTTTAAGAATTATTACATTTATTTATGTGTCTATTAAATGCGCAGTCAATTAGCCACAAAATTATAATAGTATGTGAAATCTATGAAGTAAAATTTAGACCATTGTTAACATCAATATGTAAGAAGAATAAAAGTGTGCTGATTACTGTTTAATATATACTAGGGTTCGGCAAGTATCGGGCATAGTGCTGTTAAAACATGTATCTGGGTTCCCGGGCACTATGTTTTAACTAAAGCTGATGGTGAAACTAGTGAAACTGGTGAAACTTAAAAAGTGATTTGGTGAAACTGGTGAAACTAGGTGAAACTAGGTGATATGGTGAAACTGGTGAAACTGGTGATACTGGTGAAACTGGTAATACTGGTGATACTGGTGATACTGGTGATACTGGTGAAACTGGTGATACTGGTAATACTGGTGAAACTGGTGAAACTGGTGAAATTGGTGATACTGGTGATACTGGTGATATCTAGTAATACTGGTAATGTTTAAAATTTTTCAAAAAATTAACTTTGGTTTAAATAATTTTTAATTAAAATGTATTATTTTGAAATTTATTAGTAATAAGGGAATTGCAGTAAATTACGTGATTAGGGTTTACATAGGTCCTGACCCCCTCCCCCTAGTGATAGAACTATTGACCAATCAAATTTTATAATATTTAAAAAAATCTCAAAAACGTCTTTGGCCTGAAAATAAGCTACCCCACAATTGACAACAAAAGTTGCTACATAGTAAAGTCTAAAATTTACTAAGTAAATCGATTAAAATCGATTAAGTAACCTTATTCAGCAGGTCAAAATACACTTATCACAAAATTTTTATAAGCATTGAAGAATTTTTTATTAATTGACTTTTGATTTTCGACGGAAAAATTAAAATTTTTTAAAAAAATATATTCGCCCCACAATTAACAAACGTCGCTACATAATAAAGTCTAAATTTTACTAAGCAAATCGAAAAAAATCGATTAAGTAACCTTATTCAGCAGGTCAAAATACACTTGTCACAAAATTT
>QKWP01001352.1:61489-86361 GCA_003550325.1 Gigaspora rosea | reverse complement strand
AATCTAATATATATTATATGAAATCATCCTTAAATAAAGACTACATACATATACATTCTCTTATATAATAATTGCTTAAAGCCGTAAAATACTAGTTCTTTATTTGTAAGTTATTAAGGGTAGGGTGTCAATATTTCCATTTTCAGGAGTAGGCTAAAGCCAGGTACATCACGAAATTATCCGATATATAACTCGGATCAGTCTGAACAAAACAAAGCAAGACGGCAAAGACAAAAACACGAAATATATAAAAAATGGCTATCCAAACTGTCTTGTTTGACTACGTAAAAGTGTCAGAAATGCGATTTTATTATATAAAAACCACCTCCTAACCTAACCCTAACCCAACCCGGACTAACCCTAATCCTAATTAAAAATCGGAAAAATCAGAAAAATCGGGTAATCTCGTGATGTACCTGGCTTTAGCCATCTCCCATTTTCATATAAAATAGATTGTAAATCAACTTTGTATAACCATATCATATGATTTACATATAAACATCATATGATCCGACCAATAAGGATTATCAAATTTTTGTATAACCCAGAAAAAACATATAGTGATCTCGGAAAATTTAATTCTATATAAAGTTTATTTTTTTTAAAGAGATGCATTTCTTACAACTTTACTATTATAAACAAGCTACCTTAAACTATATATTATATAAATATAGTATAAATTGACTTAAATAATAAAAAGTTTTATTAGAAGCATATTTTTATTTACTATATAAAAATTCAATCTACCATGTAGATCATATGAAAAATGATCTACGTACACCCTACTCTTAACTGAAGAATCTTTAACTGAGAGGATCATCTGAATATCTGGATAATAAAAATTTCAATTTACGCTCATGATCTTAACGGGTTGAGTTTAATTTATTATATCGATATTGATGTATACAGATATCTGATAGCCGATATTTTTAAAAAAATAGCAAAAACCTCACAGATCTATCACTGATATTATAACGCACTTTCATTCAACGTAAGCTAGCCGATGTTAGCTGTTATTGGTCGATATCTGATTAAGATTTTCCCGATATAATAACCAAAATATCATCTAAGTTTCTTCAAAATATTGGCCTTTCCGATATTTATCTAAAATTTTCTCATAAAAAATCAAAATATCGGACAGATTTTGGCAACATATAAACTAGTTGTTTTAGTTAATGATATTTTGTTAAACTATCGTTATGTAATATAGAAATATCGGATAGCAGATAGTTTGTTCGATATTTTCATATTCGACTTGTGTATATAAAATTATAATATAAAAATTAGCTATTTTGGTCTAGTTTATAAATAGCTCAAATCTGGTTAGAGTTTAGATTAGAGTTAGAGTTTAAATTAGCTCAAAATAAATAGTCTATCAAACCTTATACTTCTTACTTTTAATTATACAAGAAACAATTTTACAAAATCAACTTGTATCTTTCTATCAACTTCTAGACAAAATTATATTTAACTTTCTTATTTAACTCTCTAATAATCTACTAGAATGGTTCCAAAAGCAATTTGGATACCAAGAATTGGCTTGCAATATTAACTTTAAGTCTAAACAAAAAAAAAAATTCTTTCCAACCTTCTTTAAAAATAAAACAACTCAATTTAATACAAAATAGACACCTTTATTCTAAAATAATATACTCAAAATCATACTATATTTTTTACTTTTCTAATTAACAATCTTTTATTCTAAAGTATTTTTTAGTCTTTACTAAAGCTAATTATTGTTAGTAATAATATAGTTTAATACAATTAGACCTCTATAAATGCAACCTCTATAAATGCAATACCTTTCTAAATGCACGTTTTTTCTTTTCTATAAGATGTTATTAGCGCTAAATGCAGTTCTATATTCTGTAAATACATGTTCTTTTAAATAACATTTTATATCACATTAACCTTCCTAAATGCATATAGCCAATCAAATTTTAGTATTTAAGATAGGTTATACAGTTTTTGGTAGAAGTTATATAAACTTGATGATCTAATTTTTAAAGCTGCAATTTAATTGGCTCTCTCTAAATGCATGTTGTAGGCTTGTCCCTATGAGTTGCATTTATAGAGGTTTGACTGTAATAGAAAATTAGAAATAGAAAGACATACTTTTATTTGTAGTGGTTTAATAGTTAGCTCTAACTGCAAATAATAATTAACTTTATTGTATAAAACAATAAGGACACTGATATTTATTAGATAATATTTTAGGGCCAAGTAAATTCTTACCTCTTAGTTAAATTTGATTGGCTAAAATTTTATATATAAATATTACTTAAGGGAAGTGCAGAAAATTTTTTAGGGGGGGTGTTGGGTCCCCAAATATCACGTCCTATATATATATATATAGTATAAATAGCCAATCATATTGAAGAAAATCGATTTTTAGTTAATCGCAGATAGTTGTTACATAGTAAAGTCTAAATTTTACTAAGCAAATCGAAAAAAATTGATTAAGTAAACTTATTCAGCAGATCAAAATACACTTACTACAAAATTTTTATAAGTTTTGGGGAACTTTTTATTATTTAACTTTTAACTTTTACGTTCGTCGAATATATTTTTTTAAAAAATTTTAATTTTTTCGTCGAACGTAAAAATCAAAAGTCAATTAATAAAATATTCTCTAATACTTATGAAAATTTTGTAGTAAGTGTATTTTGATCTGCTGAATAAGGTTACTTAATTGATTTTTTTCGATTTGCTTATTAAAATTTAGACTTTACTATGTAGCGACTTTTGTCGATTGTGGGGTAGCTTATTTTCAGGTCAAAAATGTTTTTGAGTTTTTTTAAAATTTGATTGGTCAATAGTCCTATCACTAGGGGGAGGGGGTCAGGGCCTATGTAAACCCTAATTACGTGATTTACTGCACTTCCCTAAAGGTAGAGGATAAGCTTTTATACAGTAGTAAATGGATATTAGGTAATAAATAATAAAATATTTAAATTAGCATAATCTCTAATCAACATAATATAATATAAACACTATTTCATTTCTATTTTGACTTTTACAAATAAAAAAAATTGAGATTTGCTATTTATCACCACCAGTGATCATTACCGGTGATCAATTTACCAATTAAAATTCAGGATCAGGTGTAACATGTAGATCAATTTTTGTGTAACAAAAACAAAGAATTTTTTAAAAAATTGCTAAAATTGCTTCTAACCTAAAATTTTGTCTATGAAACTACTTTTTTTTATGCAAAAAAAAATTCCTCGCTAAATTTTACTATATACAAAGCCCTATCCTAATTTCTAACCTTTACCCTTACCCTAATGTTAAAAGATTTAATTATTTTGTTTTATGCATTGTAGATTACTGGTGATGATCACCAGTGGTGAATCAAAGTATTTTTAAAAAAATTATATAATAACTAATGTTGCAACTATTTCTTAGAGTAGTATCTATATATAATATTATAGCTATAATATAAAGGTTGTACTACCTTTAGATCATGTTGCTGTTATCCCTTCATCAGTTAAGTATTTGTAGGCAAATTTGTCTGCAAAAAATTATATAATATAATTTAAAAAATTTTTAATATGAAATTTTATTTAATTTATTATTAAAATACCTTTTAGGTTTTATATTTTATTTAGGAAAAAATAAAATAGCGACCCATCATATAGTGACCCTTATATGATTGGCCAATTACATTAAAGATTGATAATTATACAAATAAATTTTTTTTATTTATATATTTGGTTTTTTCTTATTTTTTATAGAGCCATTATTGAAGCTGTTGCTAGAGCCATTGCTGAAGCCATTGCTAAAGCCGTATAGCAACCCTTATATGATTGGCCATTCACATTAAAGATTGGTGATCATACAAATAAATTTTTTTTATTTATATATTTGTTTTTTTTCTTATTTTTTATAGAGCCATTATTGAAGCTGTTGCTGAAGCCATTGCTGAAGCCATTGCTAAAACCACAACTGGAGTATTGAAGTTGTCGTGCATTCATTTTTTGGTATAAAGATCTTGGCTGATTCAGTAAGTTCTTTGTTTTTTCCAGTATGTTTTCATTATTTTTGGCGGTATATAATTCTTTTTTTTTCACTGTACTAACATTTTTTTTTCTTTAAAACAAACTAGTACAGTTGTTAGTACGAAAGTGCGATAGTTAAAAAGATGAGAAATATGAGTGGAAAAAATAATATTGGATATCGTTATTATTATGGAATTGGAGTTAAAAAAAATAAATATAAGTAATAGTATTCTCATTAGAACAAAAATAGTACAGAACATATGTGGTTTGTAATAGTTTTTTTTTTATATTACAGTACTAACTTTTTCTTTTTTTTTATTAGAACTAATATAGTACAGAACATAGTTAGTATGTGGTTTATAAAGGTTTTTTTTTTTATATATATACAGTACTAACTAGTGATACAAATCAATGAAAATTTTCCAATCAGATTAGTTAATAAATCATTTTATTCAACTAATCGATTAATTCGTAATCTGTATACCAAACAGGGCTATATATATTAACATATATAGTAAAATTGGAGAAAATCAATTATTTGTTTATCAAATTTCTGGAATCTGGTACTGTCAGAGCAATAACGAATTTGTTTACTAAGCTAATCTTCCTTCTTTACTAAACAAAAGTTGTAGAGCACATTCTTGCGATTCTAATAGTGATAAAATCATTAAAATTGGCCTAGTAGATCACAAGACATCGTTAAAAAACATTTCACGAACATATAGAGTTTCTATGTAAACAATAATATTGTTTACATAGAAACACTATGTAGTCGCGAAACATTTTTTAATGATATCTTGTGATATATTGGGCCAATTTTAATAATATTACCACCATTAGAATCGCAAGAATGTGCTCTACAACTTTTGTTTAGTAAAAAAGGAAGATTAGCTTAGTAAAAAATTCGTTATTGCTCTGACAGTGCCAGATTCCAGAAATTTGACAAACAATAATTGATTTTCCCCATATATTTCACTGTTTAGTATACGGATCATGAATTAATCGATTTTATTCAACTAATCGATTAATTAGCAATTAATTGACTAATCAATTAATCGATTAGTTTACTAATTGATTAACCAATCGATTAATTGAATAAATAATAAATGAAACTTGGTAAAATTATATAAGGTAGCAACTGAAAACAGCCGGGTTGACATCCTTATATGATTAGTTAATTAAACGACCAATTGACTAATCGATTAATTAGTTGATTAATCAATTAGTTGGCCAATCGATTAATCGATTATTTGACTAATCAATTAATTGATTGTAAAATTCAAATTGATTAGTTGTTAACTTTACAATTAATTGATTAATTCGATTTTCAATTTGTATCACTAATGCTAACTTTTTTTCTTTTTTCATTAGAATGAATGTAGTACAGAATATAGCATGATAGTTAAATGGAGCACAATAGTTAGTATATAGGGATGTTAAGTGGTTCATTCAGTAAAATTATTATTTTTTTTTAAAGAGAGGTCTATCCTCTAATACTTTATTAGATTTATAAATTATACATATATATACTACATGTAGGAATATACTAATCTATTATGAAGTAGAGGTAAGAGCTACTTTACTCTCGACCTAATTCTTTACTAGAATGGTCGTAGACCTCTAGATTTTGAGTATATAGTTGGGATGGAGATTGTTTGTGGCAATAAGTTTATCTATTGCAGTGTCTATGCAATATGGGGTTGGTGGAAGTGTTTTCGTCATCGTGAGAGGTGAGAGTGGAGAGGGAGGAGGGACTACTTCTGTATGTCGAGACATATGAGAAGGGATCCATATTCTCTTGTAGATGAATTCAGTGATGTTGTGGTGAAGTAGAGGTGTTGGTTTGTTCTTCAGATGTAGGGAAGCGAAAGGAGCTAGTGTTCTTCTTGTAATTATCCCAATCAGAATTTTCTTTGAGACGTATAGTTTGAGATAGGATTGAATGAAGGTTTCAGAGTTTTCTAATGGTTTTTCTTCTTTCCTTGCGATTTTGATTAAGATTCTTCTAAGTTCTGTTTTGAAGTTGAAGGGGTTAGAGATGCAAGTTAGTAGATGGGAGTAGTCTTCAGGTTCTGAGTAGCATCTTGGGCATAGGTAGTAGGGATCTTAATGGGTCGGGTTGGATCGGGTTTGGGAATGACCCGGGTCAAACCCACTTGGATCAAAACCCGACCCGGGTCTGACCCGCCTCATGTCAAACCCGACCCGGGTCTGACCCGCCTCATGCCAAACCCGACCCGGGTCTGACCCGCCTCATGTCAAACCCAACCCGGGTTTGACCCAACCCAGCCCAACCTGGGTTGAACCCGGGTTGATGATGGGTGACCAACGATTGCTTATTATATTACTACCTAAAACCTATCTAAGGCTGTTTAAAGTTATTAACATCACCCCTCCACCTTCCCTTTGATGTCCCCCGGATAACTCTTTATCCGAAAGTTGTAACCTTTAACATAATCTAATAACCGGTTTTATATTCTATTCAAATAAAAGGATAACGGTTATATCCGGATAAGATATTTATATTAAAATGCATTATTCAAATAAAGTAACTCTATATTGATCAACATAAAAAAATGATTTATGCATGAAGTATGTACTTTGTACATTCTATTACGTATTCGTCAGGTGTCATTAGTGGCCAGACAAAGCGTATTTCAGAAATAAATAAAAGTTTAAAAAATTTTATTTGTGTACCAAAATTTTGAAATCGAAAATGAAATGGGAGTGCTTAGAGACTCCCATTTGACAAGATAAGTAAAATTTTTTTATTATGCAGATCAACAAACTATTTAATAATAATAGAACGATATTAGAAGCAGTATCGATTAACAATAAAATAATTTATAATAATGAAGGTCATATAAATAAGTGTATTCGAATTTTAATTAAAAAATAAATAAGATTTGATTTGTACATCTCTTATTTGATAATAAATACGTCTTCTTGTTTTATCAAAATAAGATTTACACAAGAAAACCCCCTAGATCACTTTGGCTGGATGAAATGTAAGGAATAATGAACAAGAAAAAAGACATTGTGTGGAGGTTGCAGAATAATGCACTCCCGTTAGGGTACCGTTTTATGCATACATAGATGGGAGTTGTCTTAATTGTCCAGAAGAAAAGCAAGCACCTCAGCATTTTGCGATAGAATGCAGTTAATTTGGAAAATAGGCTATATGTTTCTAAAGAACTCCGTAACAGATCCAAGGCCACAAGAAATGAGGGATATCTTTACAGCTAGCAATATTCAAGATGATAGAAAAAGGAGGGTAGCATTATGGTTGCATATCAATATATCCAAGCTCGATGGGGTAACAATATTATAATGGAAGAAACTGTTAAAATAGTGCTAAAGCCAGATTACAAAAGAGTTTCAAGGTACTCATAATAGCAAGCCGAAGGAAAAGTTAGTTCAATTCTTGAACTTTTAAAATTTCTTTTAAGTTGTAGATAGGTAGTTTGTTAGTTATAATAATTATAATATGTATTTTTAAATTCTAAATAAAATACACCAATTCGCATTATAAAAAAAAAAAATAAATAAATAAGATTTACGAATTTTAATTCTGAAACCCCTTATTATTATAATGTTCCGCGTCATTCTGAATTTATGTTGATTCTCAATTGGCGAATTGACGATCGAGAAAATCGAGAAAGAACACGTTTCAATTCAGAATTGAGAAATGACTTGGAACAATAATAGTATAGAATAATCCTTTTATCACGCAGCGTTCAACTTGCGCTTTTCTTATTGTATTCCGTACTGGTATGTAATAGAAAAATAAAATAAGTCTTACTCTACAGTATGTATTCATATATATAATATAATAATTGTAATTATAATACTTACAAAAAAACTGAAAGCCAGTATAAGTTTAGTGTAAGGCCGTTTGAAGTTGATTCTTCGGTTAACATCACTTTTCCAGGACTCTCGGGAGGGGGGAGGGGGGTAAAATGAAACGAACATATGAAACGAACATTGATTGGCTGTTCATTTTCAGGGGGAGACTTCAGCTGGGGGGTGATGTTAACCGAAAAATTAACTTCAAACGGCCTTAATTAATTAATTATATAATGTATCATCAGAGAAAAAGAACTTCGTACGTACGTACAATTTTTACAGCCAAAATTCTCGTGATCTAGTGATCGGATCTAAAAAATATGTATGCGATCACAGATCGGAATTTTGGGTTCCCAAGTTCCTATTGGTCGAGCAAATTTTGTCCCTCATTGAATGAAATAAATCACTACTCGGATGGCTTAAAAATTAATGTAAAAAAGTATCAATTCGAATAATTGGTTTGTAATTTTTATTTCCGAAAAAGTTAAATGTTTATTCAAACATTTCTTACTCATTAGTTCTCTAGCTCTTCAAAATCGAATAAACACTTCGGAAGCTCTATCTTCAGCAGTTTTTCTTGAATCGTTTCATTGCAAACTTAAATAAACATATATGAGAGGCAGTCAAGTAGGAGCTAAAATTTGTTCTTATTTATTTATTTTTTATTAATTTTATGTTTTTTTTAAATTATGTTTTATTTTTTTTATTTCGTTTTTATTTTATTGTATTTTACTTTATTTTAAATTATTTTTTTATTTTAAATTATTGTTTATTTTTATTTGCCGTATAACCGCGAAATAACAACAGAGAATTATTTCGAATTTCGGCCTGAATTAATCTTAATTTAGGGTATTTTTATTTTTTTTAATTTTTACTTTTTTTATATGTTAACTGAAAAAATAGCTTCAAATGGCCTTATATAGGTTTAGGTAGTAATATATAAGCAAAATTGCCTTCCTACATTTTTAATTAACACACCAAGGTAGGTTTAGACTGTCGTTTTTTGTATTTTTCAAGGGTTTCGTTCCTCATTCTTGTTTGCTTCGCCGAAGAACATCAAATTTCTAATTTGATTGGTCAGGTTCACGTGATTCTGCTCCGCTTTAGACGTCCCATATATAGAGCTATGTACATACGCCAGCCACTTTATAAATACTTAATATATACTAGTAATATCTCATGCACGAAGTAATAAATCGAATTTATATATTGAATTTGATTTCTAAATAATGATATATTTTATTTGTTTTATTTTTTTTTTCATATGTTCATTTTAACGGGAGGGCCGGGGGCCGTTGGGGGAGAGGGGGGATGATGTTAACCGATAAATTAACTTCAAACGGCCTAACTGATTTATATCGACCTATTAAATAAATATGGTAAACGAAATATTAAAATTGTGTTCTTATTTAAAATACATTAAATTTATGATGTAGACAACCGGGTAAATAATATGCAAATTAAAATATTTATTATAATTGTATTTTACCCTATATTATCCTATATCATATCTTAAGTTAACCGGATACCTCAATAATTTATCTGTTTATCAATTTTATAATTCGGGTATGCGGATAGCCTAAAAGTTAACCGGTCATTGGTTTCATGCATCATTAACCCGGGTCTGACCCGACCCAGGTTTTTTCTGACCCGGGTCTGACCCGACCCGGATTTTTTCTGACCCGGGTCTGACCCGACCCGGGTTTGATCTGACCCAACCCGACCCGGGTTGGGTCTGACCCGGGTCGGGTTGGGTCAGACCCGACCCAGCTAAGACCCCTAATAGGTAGTTCAGGTGGTTTTTAGGGTTACGAAGGTGTAAGAGAAGTGAGGTAGGTAATTCTTCTGAAAGCAGTTTAACTTTGAAGTTCTTCAAGTTGGATAGTGCCGGGTTGGTGTATAACGCTTTTGGTTTATTATTGTATGATATGGTCGCGAGGGTGGCATCCTAGTCGATGTCATCTAGGTGGTTTTCCCATAGATTTATCCTTTGCTGGTTATGCCATCGTATGAGATTAGTAGTTTGGTATATAAGTTTGATTGTTGATTTTAATGAGTAAAAGATAGCAAAGTCGTTTAAGAGAGGTGTATAGCGATTGTATAAGAAGTTCTGTGGGGTTGTATTAAGTTGGTGTGGAGGGAGAGGGTTGACTATAGTTAATTCCTTGTTGTATATGGTGTTGATTTTCCTTTCGCCAATTATTGCTATGGTCATATGCAGTAGAAGGGGCTATTGTGTTTGGTCTAGTCATAAATGTTGTAGGAAGTGGGTATCGGTAGCTTGTGTTATAATGGTGTGTAGGGAGGAATTGTTAGTGATTATTTCTAATTTCGCATAGTTGTGAGTAGTAGAGACAATAAAGGTTAGTAAGGTTATGAGAGTAGTAATTTTCGAGGGCCAAATGTTGTTCTAGCAGCTTATTATAGGCCCATCTGTTTCGATTCGACTGGTGGCGATAATTTTTTGTTGATTAGGTGATTGGAGTTTTTTTGAGGTGATATATAGTGTTAGGTTTTCTTCTTAAAATTGGTAGATACTAGTGTTTCCCATATCTTTATTGGTGGTTCATCGAATGCTGTAAGGGGTCCTTGTATTCTAGTGATTCGTGTATCAATTGTTGTTTTCTTTCGATGTAATTGTTGTAGTGATCGTTTAATATCTTCTATGTTCGCATGTATTGTGAGTTTATAATTGATTTGTAGATTATGAATGTATTCTTTGTCTAATAGTAGATAGCAAGATTGATGTCGTGAGCTTTTGTTTGGGAGTGGACATCCCACGCAAGCGTTTAATATTTGGTTTCCTTCGTATAGGAAATGTTAGCCATATATTGTTTTTTAATTTGGGTTAAATATTTTAGCTATTTTACCGTTGTGAGTTAGAACCCAACCCTTCCTTTTTGGTAACCAGGGAGGGGTTAGGAAAGGGTTTGAGTTATTTTTGTTTAAGATAGATGTTGCGGAGGAGATAATTAGGTCTTGTATTAGATGGAACCACTTTGGTGTTCTTCCACGAGGTATTTTCCTGATGTTGTGGTGAAAGGTCGTCCAATTGAGTAAGTTATTATTTGTTGAATCGAGAAATTGTTCTATGCAGTTTATATTGTGATGATTTAGCATTTCTTTTAGGTGGGTGCATTTAGAGTGTGTAAGTATAAGTGGGTTGAGGGAGGTTCCACGAAGTATGGTAGTTACGGGCCAGTTGTTGAGTGGTCGAGTAAATTTTAGGTTTAGCTTATGAATTGCTATTACAGATTGTCCAGTGTGAGTTAGGTATTCTAGGTGTGGGAGGGCTGGCAGTTCTTCTAAAATTGATTTATCTGTGTTTGCAGCATTCTGTATTTGTTGGATACGGATCTTTGTGTATGAGTTATCAAAGCTGTGGTGGTTTAGATCACGCTGTAGGCTTGTTATAAGAGTAGTCAGTTGCGCCTGTTCTATGTTAGTCACAGCATATATCGCATCGCAATTCAGGAAGAAGTTGGGTACACCTCTGGCTATTCTTGCTTTTGATCTGATGATTTTTGTTATTATTTTGTTGATGGAGGTGAGTTGTGAAGAGTTTAGGTAAGAGGAGAGGATACGGTATTGAAACCTAGATATAATGACATAGTTGTAAATGTAGGCGGCTTGTTTTTCAGTCATTTTAGCATAATGCAGTTTTCTTAAATTTGTTTTGATTTCTGAGATTATGAGTTTTTGAACATGGATAGGGGTTTTGTTGGTTGTGTACCAGGCACTTAGGTATTTGAGGGGGTGTTTTTAGGAAGAGCAGTAATCGTTGTACTGTCAAAGCAAACGGATTGCAGGGAGAGCGTGGAGTTAGTGATTAAGAAGGATTTGGCGGGATTAACTTTTAGGTTTTTCAGTTTGTAAAAGCTGGTTGCAAGATCTAAGATTTCTGTGAGGGCTTGTTTGTTAGGGGCGAGCCAGAGAGAGTCGTCCATGTATGCCATTACTGATGAGTTGATTAGTTTGGGTGAGTTAGTTTGGATGATACTGGAATAACTGGTAAATTTCTTGTGTATGGTTGAGATAAGAGGGTCGTAATATATTTTTCATAGCAAGGGAGAGAAGGTTTCTCCCTGATCAATTCCATCCATTACTGAGTAGGGTTCAGTGAAGCCGAGGTCAGTAATAACCTGGTTGGTTTGGTTGGATAATATATAGACTAGAAGGTCAATTACTGTTTCTGGGACTTTTATTCGGCGAAGTGCTTTGGCTAGTGTATTGATATGGACCGAGTCAAAAGCTTTTGACATGTCCTGTAAAAGTGTCCAAATCTCCTTTTGATTAATAGAGGCATCCTCTAGGATTTGTGTCAACTGAGAAACCGGTATTAGCGTAGATTGATAGGGAAAGGCCGCAAAGTTCATCGGGGAGAGTATCTTACGCCTCATTATGATTGAAGTTAATCTAGTAGTCAAAATTTTTGTGAAGCATTTCCGGGTGTGGTCGATTAATGTGATAGGTTGTGTGGTGCTGAGATTGTATTTGTATTCTGGTTTTTTTGGTATTGGCCAGATATTCGCTTTTAGCCATTGTTGTAGTACCTGTTTCAAACGTATGCAATTGTTAAAGATTTTTAGTAGAGGGAATAGTGTTAGGTCAGAGAGTTGTTGTAGAATTTCATTAGAAATAGCTAACAGTCCAGTTGCTTTATTTTTAGGAGCGTTGTTTATGGTATCTTTTAGTTCATCGAGTGTAATGGTATTTGTTAGGGAGTCGTAGATTGAGGGGTCAATCTCAGTTCTGGGTGAGTAGGCTTCTTCCCAGTCCTTCTCCTATTGCGAGTTTTGTGGATTTGATCCTGTCTAAGTTTTGAAATGTGATCTGACATGTGCTTTTATTTCAGCTTTATCATTTAAGATTCGATCAGGAAGGATTATTTTATCTGTGCGCACTGGTTCTGGTCTTCGTTTCAGGATGCTGCCAAGCATTCTGGTCGTATTTTCTTTGAAGTCGTTGTAACGCCTGTTGACATAGTAATCGATTCTTTTGCTTTGCTCTTGCAACTTTTCTAGATTATGAGCAGTCAAAATTGTATGACAGATTTGTTTTAATTTAGGAATAGTTATCGATAGGGAATCTAAATCTAATTGAGTAAGAGGAGTAATTTCTAACTCGGCAAGAGTAGATGCGGTATGTAGGAATTTATTGCAAGTTTTCAGACAGTAGTTGGGGGAATTGATGGTTAATAGGTGTAAACATTTGTTCATGGATTTCAGTGCCAAATGTAGGTTGGTTGCTTTTAGTGATAGAGCAAAGAACTTCTTCTGCCTGGTATAAGTATATAGAACATGTTTGTTGAGCATTTTTTTAATTGTTGATGACCAAATATTCCAGGTCTTGTTTAAGTGTTGAGTGTCCCAAATTAAGTCTTTTACAGGTAAAGCTTGTGAGAGTAGTTAGTCAGTTTCAGCAGAAAAGTTTTTCCAGTCTTCTTTTGTCATTTTGCTATATTGATACATTTTTCGTTTCTTCTTTTTGTTGCGCTGAGTTTTTTGTTTGCAAATTTCTATATGCCAGGTTGTAGAAATAATTTTGTGATCACTATCAAATATGTAGTCAGCAGCAGTAATGGTTGGTTCGTCTATGTCTTGAATTAGATCCGAGTTGAACCAAATGTCATCAATCTGGCTAGAGGTATTCGGTCCTACCCAAGTGGGTTCCATAATGTTGTAGAGGGATAGTAGGCTGATTGCGTGTATTGCGTTGAGGTTATTGAAGAGTGGGAATCTCTTGTCCCTGAACTGGTTAGCATTTAAGTCACCAAGGAGGATCATGTTCCAGTTCTTGTTTTTTGCTTCCAGGAACCAGGCGAATACTTTTTCTTGAGTTCGTTTGTTGAGTTGAAGGTGGCTAGTGCTAGATGGCAAGTAAGTCGAGATTATGCAGTTTTGTTATTTGGGAAGAAGAAGTCAACGTAGACTGCAGTGCCTGATAAGGTTTTGATATCATGGATGTAGGGTTGGAGTTGGTTGTGGACTATAAGTGCTGTACCCAGGCTAGGTCCTGAGTGAGGTTGTAAGTTGTTTGCATAGTTGGAAGTATAAAAGAAATATATTGGGTTAGTCAAGTTAGTGGCCCTTAGGTCAGTTAGTTTTGTTTTTGTCAACGAGATTATATGAAGGTTGGTCTCCATGCAGTAATCTATCCAGCTTTGGGCTTTTTTGAGCCTCGAGAGGCCTCGTATATTGTGGGTGGCAATGTTGAGTCCAGTGACAATAGGTTGAGAGGGAAATTTTTTAGCCTGTGGGTTCGTTGTGGTTAGTATTTAATTTATGTTTTCGTCACCGGCAGAGGGAGAGTGTGTATTTGAGAAGGATGGTTGTGAAGTCTTGTTGTGAATAGAGGGTAGTGGGTGTGGGAGAAGGAGATTCTCTGTAAGTGGTAGTTGTGCTCATTTGAGAGGTGAATAATTTTGAACATGTTCCAGCTTGGTGGCGGGAAATCTGGTACAAGAATGAGTGAAGTTGGAAAGCTGCGGAAGCGGAAGTGTTTGTGCAAGATTTCAATCGTAGGTGAAATGTTGTTGTATTCCCTGATAGGGAGTTGTAGGTGTTTGCATTCTTCAACTTGGGCGGTGACCATGATTGCCTTTTCTAAGTCAGTTGGTAAGTTGGGTCTTCCGTCTATATTATCTATAATTTCGATCCAATTTTCTGGTATATGGTGGAAATAGTAGTGCGAACGTAGTTGTCTGGAGGTTTCAACCAGTGACTTTGAGGATCTAATTGGGATAGTTAAATTCACTTTGTCTTTGTCGACCAGATTGTGGTCTTTAGGTAGATTAGATAAATCTGTTGGGTTCGCGGTCATGTAGTGTAGTGGGATAGGCCAGTTATATTTGTATGTTCCTTTGATCTCTTTGATGAATTCTTTGGCTAATCCATCATCAGTGATCGGAAAAGTGTATTTTAGCTGTGTTTTGACCCGGTATGGGTCCGCAGGTTAGCTAGGTTTTTGTATGAAGAAGTCATTAGGAATGCGTTTGAAGGAGTAGTGTTCCCTTAGTTCTTTGACCAAGTTGCGTAGTTCAGTATTGTCTTTGGGGTTGCATGGAAAAAGGTATCTGACTGCGGAGTTCAGTGCTTGTATAGTTGTAGATAGTTTTTCTTTTTCTGCAGAAAGTTGGAAAAATTCTGTATGGATCCAGTCGAAACTGTAGTATACTTTTAATTTTTGGTGGTATTCTCCTAGGCATTTGAGCATTGCCTAGTCGGTGATAGGGAACAGGTTACGAACCGAGGGGTATAGATCTTTGATGTCATAAGGTAACGGTATAATAGAATACTCGAAGTAGGTCTCTGGAAGTTGCTCAAATTTGTATACCTTACGTAGGGATGCTAAGATGGCTCTGGTGTTTCTTCTATCTGCTAATGGAAGTGAGTATAGTAGTGCGGTGAGTATTTCCTCATCTAAGTCTTGGGAGTGAGTTGGAAGTAGTAACAACAGGTCCTTGTGTGATGAATAGAAGCAAGTACAGGTTTGTTCAAATGTAAGTTTAGGGGTGATTTTTGCCAAGTTTAAACAGTGGTAGATGTGTCTAGCACAGTCATGGGGTTTGAGCAATAGGAAGTTGAGGTTGAATAAGAAGTCGCCTGCTAGTTTAATTCTTAGTTTCTCATAGATCTGCTGGTGGTTTACTTTATTGACAAATCATACGTTATTGTGGCGTCGAAATTTCTCTAGTGCCATTTCAAATAATGATTCAAATTCTTTTTGGTGTGCTGGTGCTGCATTTTTATCTCTAGTAAATGATCTAAAGAAGACAGTGTCCATGTATTGGATCTTTTGGTTAATAGCGGTTGGGATATTGAATCGAGTAGGTATTGTGCGTAGTTTGTATAACAGAAATTGTTCTAATTTTTCAGGTGAGTCAAAGGCCTCAACGATTGTTTCGTAATTCCTTGAGTTGTTGTTAAATGCGAGGTCACGACGTCTAGCTATAATCTTTAGGGTTTCTGTGATCCAATCTGTGGCAGTTCTTTTGATCCTTTTGGTCTGGGCATGTGCTTGGCTGTAGAGTTTCCGGGGTAAGTCGGGTTCAATAGTAGCATTTGATTCGGTCTCCATGGTATCTGGATCAGCCGGATTGGTTAATGAGTCAGGGTGGATCTGTTGATTTTGTTGTTTGAGTGGGTCAGCCCAGTATTGTACACGGACATTGTCCCGCCAAATTTACAGGGACACGGACAGTCCGGGACGGGTCGTCCGGATGTCCGCAATAATGTCCCAACACAATATTGTTCGCGGACAATGTCCCACTAATTTTTAACTTTGTTCCTACTATGTCCGGGACATGTCCGCTGAGTAAAACCATTCAAATTGCAGAATTATACAGACCCTTGGTTCATGTTTTGTAAAAAATGATAATAATTTACAATGGTTTTATTGGTTGGTGATTACGTGTTGATTCGCCGAATGTCCGGGACAAAAAAAATTCTGGACAGACATGTCCCGGACGTCCCATCCTGGACTGTCCGCTGTCCGCGTCTGTGTCCCATGACAACACTGGGTCAGCCCATGGATTGGGGTTAGTGGATGGTTCGGTAAGGTTTGGTGTGGGAATATTTCTAGGCAACTAATCCGGAGTGTTTATATTGGGAAGCGTGGAAATTGTGTCGGTCTGCATCATCATCAAATCTCCCACGCTTGTTGTTGTGTTTTGATGTGGTAATGTCATCAATGGATTTATCGGGGGTAAACTGAAATCGCCACTTTTGAGCAAAAGTTCAGGAGTAGTAGGGGTGGTATTGGAAGAGGCCTGGTATTGGGTTTTGACACGTTTAGTAGAAGGACCCATAGGTGCATCTATTGACTCTTTGACATTAGTATAGATCTCATCAAACGAAGTTAAGGAAGTTTGTTGAATGTCTTCCATGGAATTTTCTGTTGGTCGTTGACCAGAAGCCATTGTAAAGAAGTGTGAGAACACACGAGGTGTGGTGAAAAGGCTATCTCCCTTTCTTTTAGTTATTTTGAGAGACAACAAGCAGGAGCGGTGATTTAGATATCAAATTAGGCCCCAAGGCCTATAATTAAGCAAGCGTTGTTTGTTTTTCTATGTATTTGTATTATTTTCTTAAGCTCTGAATTTGGTTTAGTGATCTACAGGAAAAAGTTTCCCATTCAGTAAAATTATATTTAATTTACTAATAATTTCTTTATTATACATATTACGATTTTGTTATACCAGTTCATATAAGCTGAGTTTTCAAACCATTTTATAAGCTAAGTTTATAAACTGGGTTTATAAATCAGATTTATAAACTAGATTATAAAACTGGTTCAAGAACTTGTCATCAATTTTTCTTTGAATAAATTGCTAAAAAGATTAGTTTGAACTAGGTTTGGATCCAGTTTATTTGAATGACTTAATATCCCTATTAGTATGTATTTTACGATAGTATTTTTTTTTGTTTTTTTTTTTATAGTATTAACTTTTTTTTTGTTAGAACGAACATAGTATGGGATGTAGCACATTAGTTAGAATGAACAGAGCACAATAGTTAGTACTGTATATGGTTTGTAATAGTATTCTTTTTTTTTTTTTTACAGTTCTGACTTTTTCTTTTTTTTGTTAGGCCATTTTTTTTCATTAGGATGAATATAGTACAGAACATAGGGGGCATCTATAAATAATGTTATGTACCCCTCATAGTAGTGCTTGTCCTCCTATATAAAAAAATTTTTCAAAATCCATATATTTATATATAAAATTTTACAAAAACTTGAATATATTGTGACACAGTAATTCGATTTGGGTGATTTAGGTACCATTCGATTTGTCTCAGTGAGACGAATCCAATGATACCAAAATCATTTCATTTGGATCACTAGATCAATAGTTATTTACAAAAAACTATTGGTTTTATAATAATTTTGTAAGAAAATATAATAACC
Source organism: Gigaspora rosea (assembly GCA_003550325.1). Taxonomy (NCBI): domain Eukaryota; kingdom Fungi; phylum Glomeromycota; class Glomeromycetes; order Diversisporales; family Gigasporaceae; genus Gigaspora; species Gigaspora rosea. Next base: position 68,605 of record QKWP01001352.1, on the reverse strand, counting down.
AATAGTATTTGGGCAATAAAATTTGATCTAGTGATCCAAATGAAATGAAATTGGTACCACTTGACTCCTCTTACCGAGACAAATCGAATGGTACCAAAATCATTAAGTTTGAACTGCTGGTTCAATTTTTAGACAATTTTTTCTAAAAAAATTACATTATATTTTTTTGACCCCTTCTACTTATTGAGAAAAACGTTATCATTTGTCCAACCCCTCTTGTATAATGTTATTTATGGATGCCTCCATAGCACGATAGTTAGGCAAAGTACAATAGTTAGTAATAATATTCTTTTATTTTTTATATTATAGTACTAACTTTTTTTTTTTGTTAGAACAAACATAGTACTGAACATAGTGTGATAGTTAGAATGGACAGAGCACAATAGTTAGTATGTGGTTTAAGTATACTTTTTGTTTTTTTTTATAGTTAACTTTTTCTTTTTTTGTTAGGATAGGATGAATATAGTACGAAATAGCATGATAGTTAGACAGTGCAGGCAGAATAGTTAGTATATGATTTCGATAAAATTTTTTTTTTTATATTATAGTACAGGACCCAGAATAATTATATAAGGTTATATTTGAGTATCATAGTAAAAATTTTTTTGGTTAGCACTTTTGTTTTGGTATAAAAAAAAAACACACTTACATTCTCTAAAAAAAAAAAAAACCAAAAAAAAAACCAAAATAAAAGTTTTAGAAAATTTTTAATGCTCACCTAATCCGTAATGTGTCATAAATTATAAATATATACTACAAAATAAAAAAAAAACTTAAAAAAAACTACTATTTTGGGTAATTTTTATTCAATTTTTGCAATTTGTCGATTTTTGTATTTTTCTAATTTTTGCATTTTACTAATTTTTGAATTTTTCAATTTTTGTATTTATTATGCTCTGGATTTTTCATTAGCACATTTCAAATATAAGATTTATAAAAATTACCCTATTAGCATTCCTTTAAATATATCTATTTTGCTATTTAGCTGTTTCAAATATATTTTTTTTCTCCAATACCTACTTTTCAAATACCGGTATAATCTTTTTTAAAAAACGGGCCTCTATTAGCTATTTTTCAAATATAACCTCACATAGATGGGGTACAGGCAATAGAAACAGCCCATTTTTACATATATTTTATTTTGAGATAATTGAGTTTAATCATTTGTTTTGATTTTCGGACTGATTCGGGATTAATCAAATTTCATGATTTTGATTGGTTAAATATAACATGTGACTATCGGGTAATATCGTGATGTGTTGGCTCTATGCAGCCTCGTGTAATTTTTCTTTAACATTATCTTGATTTTTTATTATGCAAATCAACTTTCATTTTTAATTGAAAAATGTCAACCACGTCAAAATTTATATAAATCTAATAAAAACTCGATTTCAAAAAAATTGTAAAAATGGGCTGTTTCTATTGCCTGCGCCCCAGATTATTCAGGGTCCTTATAGTACTAACTTTTCTTTTTTTTGTTAGAATGAACATAGTATAGAACATAGCATAATAGTCAAATAAACTGAGCATGATAGTTAGTATATAGTTTACAATAGTATTCTTTTATATATATATATATATACATATAGTACTAACTTTTTTTTAGTTAAAACAAATATAGTATAGAATGTAGTGCAATAGTAGAATGAATATATTATGATACATAGCACAATAAACATAGTATAATAGTTCAAGATATAGCAAAATAGTTAGTAAGGATATAGCATGATTGTTAGTAATACAACAATAGTTAGTATGATGTGTAGCATAATAGTTAGTATGGAATTTAGCATAATTGGACATAGCACGTTGGGATATAGCATAATAATTATTTTTTTGTATTTTTTTTATTTTTTTTAATTTTTTTTTTGTATTTTTTTTTTGTATTTTTTTTTTGTATTTTTTTTGTATGGACTCACATGACTGATTTTGATTGGTTGATCACAGGGTTGCTATGGATACAGGTCACCATAAAATAACATCCTTTTATTTATTAATTATAAATTATAAAAATTAATTATATTTGAAATAGATTTATATTATAAAATAAACAAAATAATTAAATTTTTAAATTTTAAAATTTTTTTTAAATATATATAATCCTTTAATATTTTTAAAAACTTTAATTTTAAGCTTAATATAAAAAATATATTAAATTGATTAAAAAAAGATTAAACCTATTTTATAAACATTTATTTGTAATTTTTAAAACAAAAATTATATATTACACCTGTGATATTTAATACCAGTAATATAAAAATTTGTGTGACATGTAAATTAAAATAATTTTTATAAAAACAAAAATTAAATTTTGATTAATATTAGATTTAGAATTAAGATCTGAAATAGAGCAAAAATATAGTTTATACCAAAATTTTATAAGAAATTTTTTTTGTTAGAGCACCAAAGGTGATTTCATAACTAAATTTTTGCATTATGATTATTTATTAATATTTTATCTGATCTTTATGTTATACTGCAGCTCATAACAAAAATAATAGTGGTATTGAATACCAATGTATAATTTAACAATACCATTTTAAAAAATTACTAATTATTTTATAATAAAATTTAATAAAAGTTTTTGGATTTAATTAGGCATCACATGCTGTGATGTACTTGTATATCGCACCTCAACGATCTACTAATTAAATTTAAAGATCAGGTGTAATGTACAAATTTTCTTTGTATAACAAAATTAAGAAAATTTTCTAAAAAATTTTATCTGCTTAACCACCTTTTATGCTCTAACAAAAAAAATTTCTTGCAAATTTTGTATATACTATTATTTATTTTAACTTTTAACACTAACCCTTATTCTAACTTTATATTAATTTAAATTTTTGTTATATAGAACATTTGTTATACAGATCTACAAACTATATTTACATATATATGTATGATGAATTAGCATATTGCAGAGTACATTGCATATATTTATTCAAAGTTTTTAATAAATTTTTTAAGAACTAGTTATTAAAATTGATTAAAATTTTATTATAAATAAAAAAATTTTTTATAAAAATTTAAGATAATTTAAAATAGTTAGTTTTGTAAAAAAAATTAAATTATACAATTATTAATTTTTTATTAAAATAGTATAATATTTAATAATATAGTCAAGCCTCCATAAATGCAACTTGTAAAGACAAGCCTACAATATGCATTTAGAAATGTTTGCATTTAGAAAAAGTCAATTAAATTGCAGCTTTAAAAATTAGATTATTAAGTTTGTATAACTTCTACCAAAAACTGTATAACCTATCTTAAATGCTAAATTTGATTGGCTATATGCATTTAGGGAAGTTAGCTTGTATAAAATGTTATTTAAGAGAATGTGCATTTACAGAATATAGAATGTGCATTTAGCACTAATAATATTTTATGAAAAAAACATGTATTTAGGGAGGTATTGTTTTTATATAGATTGTATTTATAGATGTCTAACTGTAAATGACTTTTGATTCACTGGTTCATTTTAAATAATTTTACTACCAAAATGACTAGCTTAATGAGATAATTTTAATAAGACCAAAATCATTTAAATCCAATTACAGAATCCTGTAATAATTAAGATTTTGTATTAGAATACTGATAGATATTACATAATATCTTTTTATTAAAAGGGCCAATCCCTTTTCTTTATATCATATATAAAGTATATATATAATTGTCCAAAGTGTAGTGAGGACTCTATAGTACAGCAATGGACATGATTTTGTGTTGGATTCCAGTCACATGCAGCCAATCAGCTATAAAGATCGATACAGATCAGCCTGATGTTTATTCTTGGCTTCGGACACTAATGGTATCCATTTTCCTAGTATATTATACCCAGCTACCTTCCTTCTTCTCTAAAATATTATATAATATCTGTTAGTACTCCTATTATAAATATTTTAATTAAATTTAAATATAAAAATAACATTTAGTCCTAAGGGGATATAGTTGGCATCTGGGACTGCCTTGACTGACTAATGTATCATAGACTATTCTGGTGATATAAATAGAATTGGCAGACAAAGCTTGGACCAGAGGGTTTAAATAGGCAACCCCTTAGTTGGGTTGCAGGTACAGCAGCTAGAGTAGGGCGAAAAAGGGAGTTCTAGGACAAAACCTGGGACAGAATCCAAATTGGCCTTCTAGACCCTTCTATAAGCTCTTTTAGATATATTTAATCATATATCGAATTCAAGCTCTAAATTATGCTAGAGCTAAATTCTGTTAACTTACTCTCTTTACTCCCAAATTTGGACTTCCAACATTAAGGAGTACATAGTCTTTGTTAACGCTCTAGCTATGTTTTTAAACCCAAACAAGATAACAAACAATTATGCTATCTCACTTACCCTTGAAATGAGCAGAGAGCACTGAGGACCGAAGTGTCCGAGTGTGCTTCTCTGCGAGCCTATTCAAGCCTAATATGCATACTATTTTCTATGTTATCCTAGAATTAATTCAAAAAGCGATTCATTACTATCTAGCAAAGGACAAAAATCTTACCGAAAATGGGGCTTGCCCCATTTTTGGTAAGACTTTTTGTTTTCTATACCCAAGTCTTACCAAAAAGTCTTACCAAAAATTTAATCTGGCAAAGTCTTACCAAAAAGTCTTACCAAAAAAATTTAATCCAGCAAAGTCTTACCAAAAAGTTTTATTAAAAATTACCATCTATTCTGAGTTTTTTAAGGCTTTATCATGCAATCTGTTATAATATTGGACCACATAATAGCCCTTAACATGCAATAGACACCGCCCAGAACTCGACCCAGTGGGCTTACCACATTCACTACACAGAACGCGTACCTTAGATTTCCAATGAAAGTGGCACCCTTCAAATCGCATGCAAGACCTACTGCAAGCCTCGCCATTATTGTGTAAATATGGGCAAGAATATTCTCTGATCATTTTTGCTTATAGGGAAAAATAATTAATTAAAGAAAAAAGTTTGTAAAGGTATTATATATCCCGATATTATATATCCCGGTAAGTTACCATCAACAAGGAAAATAATTAATTAAAATTTTATAAAGTATTATATACAAATCAAGATGGCTAAAGGCAAAAGAATTTGTGATAGATGTGGTTATAACTTTGCAACACCACTTAACTTCGTGATTATTTAGAAAGAAAATTCAAATGCAAACCAATTTCACAAATCACAATTCTCCAAGGTATCCCCCCTCCTGTTACCCACATTCAAGGAAGAGATCGAAGACGAGAAGTAACAAAAAGAAATAAATCACAATCCCCAATACCAATTTCCCAAGACCAAGATCCAAAAGCCGGTCCAGGCCCAGCAACCCAAGCATATAGAGAAGAAATAACCTCCCAGAACGAAGTTCAAAAGGAAAAATATGCCACAGAAAGCCATTTTCGATCGATTTACGAAGTAGAAGATGGGGTCATAGAAAAAGAGCCACCCACAAAAAATATAGAATTTTTTGAAAGAAGATCTGACCCCGATAGACAACATCAAAATTCCAAATCCATGACGGTATGGGAGGGCATCGTGCCATCAAACAAAAACCCAGCATATTTATTTAATAAACGTCAAGACAATACAATAAAATATGCAGATGCACCATACATGCCCCAACTCATGGATTCATCACGAAGTGCAATTACAGATATCCTAAAAAAAGAGCTTCGCAAAAAGGACCAAATAAAATCGGCATTAGTTATAAATGCCATATACATAAAATATAAATATAAAGGAATTGGTGATACAGCTGATATAAAAAACTATAATACAAGTTATCACCACCCATATCATAAAAGCAATATGCATGTACTCCTTTCAGAAAATGATATAGACCAGCATTTAACACAATCTGTTGGGGAAATCGATGAAAAGATTGAGGCATATATGAAGGAAGAGTCTGGCAAAATTCTTCTTAGATTAGAAATGATATTAATTGAGACCTATACCCTCCATCGATCTAATGGAGGATCCTATATTCCTATACCCAAAAAGCTCGCCAATAAAAAATGTACTATCAATCCAGACAATCAAGGTTTAGTTGATCCAGAAACAAATACCTTATCAGAAAAATGGCTCCAAGGGGCATTAGGAGCATATTTTGCTTATCAGGATAGACATACAGAACATCTTGAACGAATCTTCCGAGCCACAAAATACAAGCCCTATTTAGATATAGTTAAGCTAGATAGGATTCCCATGCCTACCCCAGTTTGTTCCCATATATTTAATAAGATTGAGGAGATGAATCCTGATATCTCTATCAATGTCTGGGAATGGAAAGAAGAAACAGCGTCTCCCAAGCCAGTAATAGCTAGCAGAAACTATAAAAGACAACATATTATTGATCTTATGGCTCTTACAGATATTACCAAATCTGAAGAAGATAAATACGAACAAAAAAACCACTTTCTTTGGATTAAGAATATAAATGGGCTAGTTTTTAGAGATACCACTCATCATGGTAAAAGATATATTTGTAGAAAATGTACTCAAAGTTTTTCATCAGAAAAAACTTTTGCCCATCATTTTGAACACTGTCTCAGTTTGGGGGAAGCAACTCAAGAAGTCAAATTACCTACTGAAGGGGTTGATGACTTCGAAGCATTTAAGAACTATGGGCGGATGATCAATACCCCATGTGTAATTATAGCCGATTTCGAGGCAGACAACAAAAAATGCAATGAAGAATATGGAGGACAAATGCGTAAACTCATGAAACAGAAAGCAAATATCTTCTGCTATTTGGTTCACTGGATTGATACTGGAGATGTATGGGGGCCTTTTATATATCGGGGCAAAAATGCTATACAAGAATTTGTCCGAAGAATTGATAAGGAGTTGGTCGAAATTAATAAGGTCTTAGCTATTAAGCATGACCGAATTGAGACTGAAGAAGACAATAAAAAATTTGCCGAAACAGATATCTGTTGGATCTGCAAAGGTAAATTTACTATAGATAGCAATAAAGTCAAAAGCTTAGAAAAGAAGGCATCGTGGCTTGATAAAAGCTAAAAGAAGCCTTAAAGAATTCAGAAGATTATAAGACCTTACCAACACAAATTTTCAAAATAACTAAAGATATTAATAAAGCAAAGTCTATGGACAAAAAGGTCTGGGACCACTGTCATATT
>QKWP01001352.1:47294-57615 GCA_003550325.1 Gigaspora rosea | reverse complement strand
GGGCAATCAGTTAATGCACACCAAATCAGAGTCATAGCCGAGACATTTGAGCGTTATAAATCTATGAAGGTAGGTCAGTTAAAATATATAGATAGCATGCAATTTATGAATAATAGGCTGGCAAATCTTACGAAAAATTTGGGCAACAATCATCCTATTACAAGCCAGTACTTTAAAAACTATACTTCAGATCAAATTTCTCTAGTATGTCACAAAGGAGTTTATCTCTATGAAATATATCGATTCACAAGATAGATTCCTAGAGACTGAGCTTCTGCCAATTCATGAATTTAGTACTTATCTTCATGGAAAAATTAGCCAAAAAGATTATGAGCACGCCCAAAAAGTATGGAAGGAATTTAAATGCCAAAATCTAGATGAGTATCATGATCTCTATCTTAAGATTAATGTACTTAGCCTGGCAGATATCTGGACCCAATTTCAAAAGATATATATGCAATATTATGAACTTGATCCTAGTCATTATGTTTCTGCACCGGCTTTAGCATGGGTTGCTATGCTTAAAATGACAGGAGTCAAGATTGGGCTCTTTACAGATATGGCTATGTATGATTTCATAGAAAAGGCTAAGCGTGGTGGGATAGCTATGACTTGTAAGCGCTATCTCAAAGCAAATAATCCTAAAATGGAGGCATTTAACCTATCCAAGCCTACAACATGGATTTCATATGTCGATGCAAATAATCTTTATACCTGGTCCATGAGTCAGTATTTGCCTATAGGAAATTATCAATGGGAGGCAAGTCAGGAATATTTGCTTAAAAATCCTGATATGCAAAAGAAATATCTTAATAAGATTCTTAATACTAAAGCAGATGCTAAAAGAGGATATTATCCAAAGATTAATGCACATTTTCCTTTAAAAACTCATGACTATTTGAGTGATTTACCCCCGTAGAGAATATGGCCATAAGTAAAGATATGTTGTGCCTCTATACCTTAGAGCTTGTAGATAACTTGGATGGAGGACGGTTTTTAGCAACAAAAAAATTAGTTCCACACCTTGGCCCACGAAAAGAATTGTTCTTCATTATCTAGAGCTTCAATACTATGTAAAATTAGGTATGATAGTAGATGAGATAATAGAAATTCTATCTTTCAATCAAACTAACTAGCTCGCACCCTATATTGCTTTTAATACTAAAAAGCAACAAGGTGCTAAGAATGCTTTTGAGAAAGACTTCTTTAAACTTATGAATAATTTTGTCTATGGCAAAACTATAGAAAATGTTTGCAAATACCAAGACGTCAAGCTCATAGCTATGAACAATGATAAAGACAAAAAGAAGTTTATTAATCAGATTCATAAACCCTCTTTTAAATATGCTAGACAGCTGGGAAATACACTTGTAGGAGCACATATAGGAAAGGCTGGTGTGACTCTTAACAAGCCTATTATTGTCAGAGCATCAGTTCTTGGCCTTAGCAAACTTTTAATATATCGCTTCTGGTATGGATATGTAAAAGAGAGATATGGTGATAAAGCTATACTTGGATATATGGATACAGACTCATTCATATTTATAGTTGAAACTGAGGATATCTATCCCTTAGATTGTAGTAGAACACAGGCAAATTTGCCTGCGTTTTTGCACTTTTTTAGCTCTGATTTACTTTTTTAAAATACTAAAATAATTAAATAAAACTTTGTACAATTATATTTGAAAATAAGGATTACTTTTTTGCAAAATTAGTTTTTATATTATAAGAAAATAAATTATAGTTACATATAAGCTGAAAATAGATAATTTTAAGAAAAAATTTTTTTAAAAAATTTTATTACAATTTTTTTGCGATCTTATTTAGTTTTAGTTTTAGAACTATAGTTCTTAAGACAATATTGTAGTTTATATAAAGGATGACAACTTTTATTATTGCAACTTTAATGATTTACTTGTAAAAATTAAGACTTGTATTAGAAGTAAAGATTTTTTTTATAGACGGGAACATATAAAATTTGAAAAAATCTAAAAAAAAATTTTAATAGTAAAAATGCCAATACAAGAACTTTAAACATTTATTATATTAAAGTTTTCTAATGATTTTAAAAAAATTTTATAACAAAGTTACTAAAACAAAACTTAAAGAATATTTTTTACTTAGAAAAGATATGGCTAAAATCAATATTTAAAATTTTATTAAAAATTTTAAAATACGCAGGCAAATTTGCCTGTGTTACAATCTAAGGGATAAGGATATGGCTGAGCGACCTGATCTTTTCTATCTTAATGATTCTAATACTATAGGTCTTTACAAGGATGAAACTCCAGATAGTGTAATTACAGAATCTATACATATTCGAGGCAAATCTTATCACTATGTTTTGGCAAATAAGTTTACAACATCTAAACATAAAGGAGTTAGCAAAAAGGGTATGAATGAAATGGCTACTGATACATATTTCCCATCTTTAGGTGGAACTCTACTAGAGGATCCAGTAGACAACACTAAGGTCTTCGATCCAATGACCCAAGTTTATTGAGACTGTCTATTCGGTAAGGAAGTATTCCATGCCAAAAATATAGGTATCCGGTCAAAGGATCATATATTATCTTTGGTCGAATCAGAAAAGAAGGCCCTATGCCTAATAGACACTAAGCGCTGGATTCTATCAGATGGAATTACCTCTTTGCCATATTTTCATTGGCGTAATAAAGCTTATAAGAATATGGTCAAGGCTGGTATACCCTATGAAGAGGCCGAAAAAAGAGCTATAAGGGCCAAGCTCCCAGAGAAGTATCAAAATAAATGTACATCTCACATATCTAGCTCACTGGCATAAGTTAGACAAGTGAAACAAAACATATATATACAAACAAATAGGCAGATTACTGTGTATACATAGTTAATATTTTTTTTTCTGTCGCAAAAAATATTCAGTTAATTTTTTTTTCAGATATAGAAAATGCCTTCTAAAAAATGTCACAGATTTGAAAAATATATACACTGTTGAAGAGCTCAAAACGTCTATTATGGCATTAGAACATGATATAACTAAAATACATCAAAATCTTAAAAGAATTGCCCGAAAAATATATTACCTATATGAGGCTATGTCACCTGAAGAATCTAACTCGAGCAGTCCGATCTAACTAATTCAAAGCGGTAACAGTACATTTGTGATTATAATTTTACTAATCTATTTTGTCTATCCAAATCGTCACGATTGCCAGTAGATCGTCGGTCCTTGGTTCATACTAAATAATTCATGAATAAATAGATCACTGAATCCAAAATTAGTTTTTTTAAAAAAATCTGCAAATTAGGTTCGTTAGTCGCGAGGAATAAACTATAATAATAAGCTAAGTATAAAGAATTTCATTATGAAAAACTTATCTAGTTGTAATTGAAATATGTCTACCACTTCTTCTGCGTCATTTGCGCCATCTACTCCTATTAATAACATCAAAAATCTCACATATAATATTTTAAAAACTCTAAAGGATGGTATTGTTAAGGGTAAAAAAATTCCAAATCTAAGTAATTGTTCAGAATGTGGAAAAGAAATTATTTCGCATCCTCTTAAGGCATTTACAATACTATCTTGTGGACACACGTTTCATAGACTTTGTATTAAAAAAAAACTTTTACTTACAATACCAAATATATGTCCATTTTCTGGTTGTAGTGAGGAGGTTGAAATTATCGAAACGGAGGGAAGAAGGGGTTCTGAATCAAGTACATCATCAGTAGTTAGAAGAATGGAAAAACATAGTATCCAAGATATGCCTGAAATTCAAAAAGAAGACATGCTGGATGTAGATGATGATGGAGATAAAAATAATCATCCAACTGACAAAAGCACTACCCCTTCAGGAGAAGAATCCTGCAAAAGACCTAGTAAAGATACCTCTGAAAATAAAACACCTAGCAAAAAAGCCAAAAAAGAGGTTAAGAGAGAGGATTCTCCTTTATTGAAAAAATTAATTCAGGAATTGACTTCACCAACCCACTAACAAGTTGAAGGCCCCATTACTTTGCAGTCGAGTATCTCTGAGATGGATGTAGCCTCGCTTGATTTTCTCGATTTATATATAAGATTGATACTGCCGAAGACAATCTTCAGAGAACCATCCATGATTTGATTCGATGTTATTATAATTTTGGCCAAGCCATTAAGCAGTTGTTCGATCATTTTAAAAAAACTTGTAATGAGGATGTATCTAATGCTCGAGTTAATGATAGAATCAGGGATCAGATTTCTGTACAAGATAAACTTACCGAGACTAACCTTCGAAAAAAAAAAGAAAGAGGTAAAAAGGTTTTTAGGCTCTTTAGTAACGTTGGTGGTAAAGAAGCAATAGAATGAATAAAGTCTTTTAATGCTACTACGATCTTAAATCTACCCCCAGGTGATGTTGATTTTGTTATTGCCAGATTAAATGAATAAATAGTACCTACTGCTATATGTATTTTGTGTTACTCATTGATAATAAAGACTTAGGGCTACGACCATTTTTGATTTTTTATTTGTAAAGTAGTGTGACATTAATGTCACGGCTCTCAGAGCCAAAATCACAAAGTTTCCAGTTTTCATTTCAAAACTTTGCCAGATCTCATTGGTTTAGCTGTGACATTAAATGTCACACTTCTACCAATAAGATTTCGAATAAAAATCTGAATAATTAGTGAAAATTAAATAATATTATCGCTGTCCATTCGCATATATGCTTATGTTCAGAATGAACGGTATGAAATGGAGTGAATTGGTGGGAATATTTTTGTCAATTTACAATCACGTAAAAATAAAAAAAAATAACAAGGGCATAGGCTCCTTCTTTATTTCATAATACTGTAATCGTTGCTGAAATAACAATATACAAATAAAATATATATATTTATTATATAATAAAAAACACCCTTAACGGGTTAGGTTGGTGGGATTTACATTTGATCTAACATTTCCCTTCATTGACCAGGGTTCAACCAATCATTATCATCATTTTCCTTATCACGCTCTAAGTTTTCTTTCGACATTTTTTCCCAGGTTTCATTATCTAATTTTTAGTAAAATAAAAAACTTAATTTTGATAATTATATTTTAGCACAAATGTACTAGCACAAAGTTAACTTACAAGATAAAAATTCTCTCGGCTTATATTGTCGCTTTGATTTAGAATAGTTGGGGGTGGTGCTATCGTTAGTCTTGGGGGTGGTAGCATCATTAGTCTTGGGGGTGGTAGCATTGTTAGTCTTGGGAGTGGTACTATCTTTAGTGCTCATTTCACGGTTCTAAATAAAAATATAGTAAGTAAAATTCGTTTTCATAATCGCCATTAGATAAAATGAAATTACTTTAAAAATAAATTATGGTCAGGTAAAAAAAATTATATGAGCAAAAAATATTATAACCCACCTATAAGAAGCAGAAAAATCGCTTATTTTTATACAATCCATTTGCTAGATCTAAAAACTTGCTAGTTACATGATTAGTAATTGCGTTACTCTAATACTACTAGAAACATAGACCCCCTTAGATTAGACAATTGCTACAACCAAGTGAAAAAGTTAACGATCTCGACGATCTGTGAATTCCAAGTTCCTGCGACATATGAATTTTGATAAAACTACTGATAAAGAATGTTATACTCATTGCCCTTATAGCCTTTTTAAGTCTCATTCTTATCGTGGAATCATATAAAGTACTGGTAAGGAAAAGGGTCTAGACATTATTTGCACTTGTAATACAGTATTCGTTAATAAAAAAAATCAACCATGAGAAATTAAGGTAATACCGCATAAAGTTTAATACAGGCCATTGATTATTAAAGCTAGTCAAGTTTTTATTGCTATTTTAACTTCGACCTAGGCCAAAATAAAATCATCATAATTCTTCTTTGATATTATAGTCAAGGCTGGCTCAGCCAAATATAAATAGTTAAAATATATTTGTTATCAATATAGAGAACATATTTTGTGGTACAAAAATTGTTAATCAAATTATTTTTCTTTTTTTTTCGAATGAAATAAGAAAAAAAAAGGACTCTACCCAACATAGCTACTGTGCTACATATTGTGCCCTGGTAACATGGTGTCCCACCTCGGCAATTAATTTTTTTAATATATTTAATATCTATATATATATAATACTAAAAAATGGCACATAAAATATATAAGCACCAAACATGACTAAGTGAATATTATTCTCTACATAAAAAGTTAAAAAAGATAGTAAAATTAGTAGAAGAAACCATAGACTGGATAGAAAATAATATAGAAGAGCAAACCGGTCTTGAATTAGGTAAAAAACTATCAGATTCAGACCTTTTTTTCACAAGCTCAAAAAAATGATTACCTAACTTCTGGCTTCGAGCAAGAATTGCGAGAAGGCGGGGAAGCAGGCTTAAAATAATAAATACCATCCATCTGCCTCTTCACAAAGCCTTACTCTAGAGTAAGGCCTTGGTTCGTCAACCAAATTTTTTTTTGAATTCCTAGCTTCCTTGACATTATAGTCAAGGCTGGCTTGGCCACAAGCTAGACAAACATTTTTTTTCATTTTATTCGAAAAAAGAATGGATAAAGCTTTTTGTGATTGCTAAAGCTCTTTCTCTTGCTCTAAATACTTAGTTAGCAACTTCTCGCTAAGATCATTAATTTTAGCCTTAGATCTAAGAGCAGAATATAGTTTTTCTTTAAGCTCTTGCTCTGTTTTTTTCGCAAGCTCCAAAAACAATATATCTGACTGAGCTGGTTTACAAAAATTGCAAGAAGGCAGAGATATAGACATTGGTCATGACCTTTTTTTTTTTAGCTTATTTTTTGTATAGTAAAAAATATATTTGGAATAATATATATTTCTGGTTTATCTGGAACCTCCTATATATCCTATATGTTCTATATGTTCTATTTATCCTATTTATCCTGTTCTTTCGAATCTTTTTTTCCAGTATATTATATACATCCGGTATATCAGATATATCAGGTATATCTGATATATCCGGTATATCTAGTATAACCGGTATAATATATTTTTCTTGTATATCCTATTTAATAAATTATTTTGAAATAATATATTAGATATAAAAAATATTACTACCATGCTTAGGCAACGCATGAGATGTGATGCTCCTTCTTTATCTCTAGCTGATTATAATTTTATTATACAATGTCGTAATAATATGCCAAGGACTAAAGTTTTGAACGAGCTAAAAGAAAAATATAGCATATCACAAAAATGTATTTATCAAATCTGGAGAGGCGAGGAAAAAAATAGGGTTGCATGGGATCAACCAATTCTGCCTCTCAACTTTGTTGAGGAAGGTAGAGAAAATTTGGTTAACGAATCAATTCTGGCTGAGCCAGCCCCCTTTTTTCCCATAAATTCAAAAAAAGAAAATTCTTGTCTAGTTGACAAGATTCTGCCTCTCGACTTTGTCGAGGAAGGTAGGGGCCAAGAAAATCTAATTGCATTTTATGAAAAAGAAGCCATTCAAGATAAAAAAAATATAGCCAAACTTAAATCTATACTAGCTAAGTAGACGATCCAGCTCATTGTAGAATGATAAAAACTTCTCACATGCATCAGTAAGAATCTCTTTAGCACTGAAAGTATCAAATAACACTTTTTCAAGTTCATCATAACTTATATATTTTTTTTTATTAGGATATTGGTTTCTCCCTTATTATAAACTGAAAGTGGAATAGTAATACTTTTTCCATTAGCTGATGCTGTAAACTCACCCTTTACTATAGGTTCCCAGCCAGCTCGATGTTGCCATCTAGTACCAAGAATAAATAATGATATATCATTACCATTATTATCTTTTTCTGTTGGTAAAACTGAAAACTCATCCGAAATTGTTAAGGTATTATTTCCAATACCTATAGTAACAGGTATATTAGAAAAGGTCCCAACAGATTGTTTTTCGCCTACAGCCCCTGTTAGTCTATAAACCTTTTTTCTATCTATTTTTAGCCCAAAATATTTTATAAAATGGTTTGCAATATTTTCAGAAATATGTGACCTATCTGAACCCGTATCAAGTAATGCATGAGGTATTTCTAAATCATATACTTTACATGAAATCGTGGCATAGTTATTGGGTTCTTTTATTTGCAAAAAGTTTATTTTTAATGGGTCAAGCCAATTTCGATATAATTGGGCTTCTTGATATTGTTTTATAGCATAATTTAGACACAAAGTGCTTTGCTTCGCAAAGGAAGAAGACCCTTCTATCTTCTCACAATAATTGCTTGAAGTCAAATATGCCAGCATATCTTTTTCTGAGCATGCAAGGAAAAATGACTCTAAAATAAATTGATACTTTTTTATTATATTTTCCCATACTTTGGCTACTTCTTTATTTGTACAATTTTTTGAATGATACGAATAAAATGAGTCTTTTATTTCGGGGAATAATTTACTAAGATCCGTATATATTTCTGTTAGAATTTCTTTAGGGCATTGAGAAATATATCTTGTTAAAATATATTTAACTGATTCTAAAAATATCTGATTTTTATTAATAGCTTTTTTATTAGTTTTTGGTTTTTTGGATTTCTTTTTTAAAAAGACTTAGAAACCCCACTTTTTTTTTTATATTGAAACAATTAGTTTCTCTGAATTCAATCTCACTATTTTCTTGATCACTTTCTTCTTGGCTACTTTCTTCTTGATAGCTTTCGTTAATTATATATTCTATATCTTCTTCTAATTGGCTTTGGTCTATATATTCGTATTGAGAGCTAGTAATATTATTAATCTTTTTAATCTTTCTAACTTTGGGGCAATTCTTTTTTGTATGACCGACCTTTCCACACATAGAACAGTATCTTTCTACTTTCTTTAATTTTGTTGTTTTTTTAGCCGTAGGCTTTTTTGTAGCATATAATTTTTTTGATTATATATTGTAATTCGCATAGCCTAATCTTTTATATAATTCTTTTTTGATAAAATTTTCTAAAGCATCCGGATCTCTAGATGCTTCGTCAGAATACCTCAGTCTTTGAGTTATAAGATCTAAATAGTTATACGCTTTTTTATATATAGTTAAATTTTCACTAGATATTGTATTGGATAAAATTATAGGAACTGATGAATTGTTATTAACCCCATTATATGTAAAGGTAGAATGTTTTCTCTCAAGTCATGTTTCCTTAACAGATTTAAAGAAAGCATTTATATCTGCTGGATTCGTTATTTTTACTCTTGTAAATAATTCATCAGGTAAGTGAGTCCATAATATAGCCAATGCGTCCTGGTTATTATTTGGTATTTGTAATAATAATAGACGAATTCTGTCTTCATAGGTTTGGGGAGTGTCAGTGGGTTAAATTTTTCTTGTGCTAATCTGGATAAAGAGGCATTGCGAGATCCTATTGTTTCTTCATGATATTTATGCCGTAACCAAGCTAAGAATCGTGTTGGGGTGTCAATATTTGTACCTACAAGATATTCAGCTGGAACAGGTGTATATTTACCAGACATTTTAGATTTTAAAATTTCAGCTTTTACGGCATCATTAAATCCAGCAACAGCCAATGTACTTCCATATGAAAATACTTGTACTACTCTATTATAATATTCGTCAGGAGGTTCCTGACCTATATATTGGAGAATTTGAGCAATCAACGGGGATAATGAAGACATAACGTCTGTTAAAGTTGCCATGTTTGCTATATTATTATTCTGTAGCACAAAAATTTGTTGATTTAAATTATTAATTAATTGTTCTGAATTTCGGACCCGATTTTTCCACTTGCCCACTTATTTTGTAATTGGTGATAGGTCTGTCTGTTTCTTAATTTTAATACAAAGCTTTCTATAAGCAATTCTGATATCCGTCTTTTTTGTGTGCGGATTGTAATTCACCTATCAAGTTCTCGAGATTTGAATATATTATGCCGTGTTCTGTGGGCCTCATAAGCCTAGTGAAGAAAATCATGTCATTTTGAAGTGTGGCTAACTGGGTCTGTAAATCTGCAAACTGGGTCTGTGGATTGGCTAACTGGGTTTGCAAATTTATTATCTGGGTCTGCAAATTCGCTACTCGATTTTCGGCATTAATTGCTCGAGCATTTGCTCATGGATATATTTGTAGTACCAATCTCTCAAACCTATTTCCGGCATCAGAAATTATATCAAAATAATTTTCAATGCCATTTATTGTAGGTGCTATTGTAAGTGAACTCTGAAAATATTGTCTAATGTTATCAATCTCTCACCGGATTCTATTATTTTGGATCGTGGCTTGATTTTCAGGAAGAGATAATGTTCGGGAAGATCCTGGTTGTTGTGCCATATCTTGAAAATTGTTTTCTATATATAATTTTTCGAGTTTGCAGGAAAAGCGGTCTA
>QKWP01001352.1:0-32817 GCA_003550325.1 Gigaspora rosea | reverse complement strand
AAAAAAAAAAAAAAAAAAACCAAAAAAAAAAAACCAAAAAATAGGATGTGCATTGCCTTCCTAATAATTAATTCGAAGTTCTAGAGATGGGTCACGAGAAACTATACCCCGGCATGGTTTTGTGATATAAGTGAAGGTAATAGATACTATTCACCTATTCTTTGAATGTACCAAGTGGATAAAGGATTTCATACGATAGTCCCTATGACCTTTAAAAAAAAAAAAATCAATCCAAATCACGCGTGATAAAAGATAATTTTTAAGAGATTAAAAACTTTGAACTAATAAAGATATTGAAATTACACTAAACTGTAAAAAAAAAAAAAAAAAAAAAGTCTAAATGATTCTAAAGAAAATATAAAAAGTGAATTTTAAATCAACATAATTATGGTGTAGTTCAGCAATTGCAATTTATAGAATAACTAGGAACCCAGATAATGGTAATTATATGATGGTTATGCAATAAGCAAAAAAGGAAGTCTCCAAAAATTAGATAATAAATGTAGCGATTTAGGTTGGCTTCATAAAATATATGACTTATTTTACATAGCTGACGGGCTTGCTACAATCCATAATGACGATTTAGTGCATAAAGATTTTCATTCTGGAAATATAGTGTATAGCTCTTATATTACTGATTTTGGATTATGTAAGCCAGCGTTTCAAGATTCAAACTCTAAAGGGATTTTTGGTGTACTTCCATATACTACGCTAGAGGTGCTGTATGGAGAAAAATATCCTATGAAATCAGATATTTATTCCAAGGAATAATCATGTAGAAGTTTTCATGATTTTAGCCTAGCAACACAAAATTTGTCTAGGTCATAGACCCGAAATCAGATGTGAAGTTCCGCAATCACTTTGGATTTAATGAATAAATGCTTAGATGCTGAACCTCAAAGCAGACAGTGTTAGTAGATATACTGTATCAGTTTGCATGTGATTTGATATATGAAGATAAAGAAACAGAACTATACAAACAAGTTGAAGAAATTAAAAACTTAAAAAAAAAAAAAAAAATTCTTCAATACATGATCAAGCAAATCAAACAAAATCGACTCATTTTAATTATCAAACATACGAACAAGCTATTTACACAAGTCGGTTTTTGAATTTTCAAAAACTTCCTAAACCAGTAAATGCAGCAATAAGTGAGCTTAACAAACTTCACGATATCACGTGACCACAAAATAAGAACATAACAAATTCGATTGTGCGATAAATGCCAAAGTCACACTATTGCGAATTAAACTATACAAAAAAAAAAAAAACCAAAAAAAAAAAACCAAAAAATAGGATGTGCATTGCCTTCCTAATAATTAATTCGAAGTTCTAGAGATGGGTCACGAGAAACTATACCCCGGCATGGTTTTGTGATATAAGTGAAGGTAATAGATACTATTCACCTATTCTTTGAATGTACCAAGTGGATAAAGGATTTCATACGATAGTCCCTATGACCTTTAAAAAAAAAAAAATCAATCCAAATCACGCGTGATAAAAGATAATTTTTAAGAGATTAAAAACTTTGAACTAATAAAGATACTGCAATTACACTGAACTGATCTAGAATACTCTGCCCGTAAGTCACATATTGTGTGAAAATTGGTTAAGGTACTCTGCCTGTAAGTCGTTTATCGAGCCTGGTACCGGCGGGCAAAATGCTGCAATAGGTACTACGCAGCATGTGGACAAACCCAAATTTGGATGATCGACATTGTGGCTTAGCCAATTTAATAAAAAATTTTTTTAACTTTTTATACAGTTTAAAGTACTTCGTATTCTCGTGATTTATTGAAACCTATCAATTAAATCTGTTCTAAAAAGAAAGCTAGCAAAAGACCTCCACGTAACCCACCTTGTATTAAAATTAATCAAAAATAATCTCAATATTCAAGAAGTTTTATTAGAGGTGAATTTTATAAGAGATCAAAGGTAGTTGAATTCATAATTTGAACAAAAAAAGGTTTTTTGGTGTTAAAACTAAACGTAAGCAACGTGAAACTAAGTTCTAATACTTTTTAGAAAAAGCAATAACAAACCCGAAGTAGTTCTTATACAAAAAACAGGATAAAAAGATAAGTTAACACGTTTTTATATGGTTTAAATCTAAAAGTTATATTATAAATGAACACGTTATTTTGTAAGTTAAATTTTAAATATTTTAACTACTACAATTTAAATTCAAATAGAAACGATTTAGAAACGATTAGCAAGTTATATTTATTGGATAGATTAAGTAGAAACAATATACATGCGTTTAAAATAAAATTTTATTAAAAAATATATAAGCGAACAAGGGGTTATAATATCGTTAATATCTCACATTCCAGTGGATAGAATTTGTTGAATCTTATACCATTCAATTCATCTTAATGAGACGAATCGAATGGTATAAGTTTCGTCAAATTATGACTGTTGGATCGTAAGATATCTTTGATTTAGTAAATAAAGTTTTTTCAAATGTTATTGTAATTTTATAAAAATTGATTGGCCAATTATCACGTGTACGGATATGACCAATTGTTTAATTTCATGTGATCGATCATCCCTGTACTTTTATTGGACAGATCGGTCCTGAGTCACAAATTTCAAGTTTGGAAGTTTGTACTACCACGATTGTCCATCATGCTGTACTACGCGAAAATTGAGGGTGTGTTCAGACCTGTCAGACACGTATCTAGTCTAGTACTGGCGGGGTTAGCTACCACAATAAGTACTGCGCAAAATTTGAATCTGATTAGTGTAATTCAAAAATCGATTAGTTCACAGTTTTAATTCAGTTAAATTAAATATAGTAAAATAAGAAAGAAAGGTGCTCTGCCTATAAGTCGCCAAATGCACAAAAAGAAGGGTGGCAAACCTGGTACCGGCGGAGCTGAATGCTAAAATAGGTACTGCGAAAAAATGGATTTTGGAAGTAAAGAATAAAACTCCCTAATATTTGAATTTTTATGCGTGGTACGCATAAAATAAGCGTGGGCAAATGTCACGGGCAAAGACAGATCTACGAAATAGGCACAGTAAACTTGTGATAAAAGGAAGTAAACGCCACCCCAATTGAGGCTAAATGTTTACACTCACGAATAAGGCTTGTCGGCCGAATAAAATAAACAAACACGAAACTCTGGCGAGTTGCTTAATCACCTAAATCCGTATATTTTTGTACATAAATTAATAAACCTACGATTCACCCCGTAACAACATATAGTAAAGTTATCTTTATATACCACATAATTAACATGCTCTAATATAATACAATATCAGATATGTAATTACAAAATTAATGTTACGTTATGGCAATTTTGAGTTTTAGATAAATTTCTCCATGCTTTATATAAATTTTATATATTACTGTATAAAAACTAGATATATATCTGTCATTCTACCGGTAGTATTTGTTTAAAATAAGCAAGATAAACTTCGTGTGGCCTAATACAATAATTAAGATATAACTTATTAAGCTATGTATTGTATATATATGTCTATTATTAGATTATTTAATAATAATTAGGCAAATTAAACCTATCCAAATAAGATCACTTTCGCCTAAAAACCTTTTTAACCTTTTTTATAAAAAATTTTCCTATTTTTTTAAACCCATTTTTACTAGATTTATCTTTTTTTTCTTCAATACTGTCAATGTTAATTTTATCCAAAGTTTCACGAGATTCACAGGGGATTATAGTTGATGTACGATGGATTAAAGTGTTCCCCGAAGTAATGTTTATAATTGATGATTCATTTGAAGTGCTAAATTCTGGTATGTTTTCAATTAAGTTTTCTACTTTCGAATTGCCTGATGTGTAAGGAATCAAAATTTCCGGTTCAGAAATATCTTCAGGATTAGCATATTTAATTGACACCGTTTCGACCGTAATAGTGGAAGAGACCTCTGTGAAAGAGGTAGTTGTTAGAAATAGATCTTAGAAAAAAGATAGATATTTAAAGAAAAGATTATTACCAATGCTTTCTTCATTTGAAATGCTTCCAACTCTATTTACAGCGTAATGATCCATCAAGCAATTATTTTTAATAGAAGACAAAGTAGAGATTTTATTGATTTTTTGGTTTGTAAAGTCAATTTATCCATATTGCTGTCTAACTCGCTGTAATCAGTACATCAAACTATAACTTATTTGACTGTTTAACTCTCAATGATGAATGATTTTAACTCGTGAAAAGCTAAAAGTTACTTATATGGAGAGAAACTAAATGAATTGTATACTCTAATATTCATATTCTTTTATGATCAAAGATTAATACTTTTCTAAGGCGCTTTTACTTATGTACAAGCAATATAATGTATTATACTTTTTGGTTATTATAAAATTTTATCTCGTTTGTATTAATAACAATTAGCAAAGAAACTTATGTCGTGAGAAGCTATAAATGTTCAAACATTTATAAAAACTTTATAACATCCTTAAAGCAAAAGTTAATATTTATTAATAACTTGGAAAACTTCATAATCTTCTAATTCATGATGTACTGCATTCCATTCTGTTGAATTAAAAAATAATCGACTTCCGGGATATCCTGTAGATCCCCAACACGACGCGTGTTTGTAACGTTCACCGATCACCAGATCCCAACCAGGTCCAAAAGCTGGTCCACATAAATGCCTATTATAACATATAGCACTATGTACACTTGCAACTCTTGCAAATTTCGCCCATTGAGAATCCGTACTTGTTTTCTTGTTTTCAAAACAAAATAAAAAACTTTCTGATGTTGGCCACCAATTATGATAATTAAGTACTGCTGTATTTTCTATGGTTTCATTTTGTGGCCGCCAATCTAATGGGTTATAACCTCCGACTATTTTTCCATTTCTTGCAAATTTTGAGATAGTTACGGTTGGTCCCTTTTTATCACATAATATATGAAAGTTTTCAACTTCGAATCCATTCTCACTTGCTCTATATAATAACTTAAATTTATAAGGAAATTGTGATTTGTAAATTTGTGTATTATTTCTATCTATCCAATTTGAAATCATTGCAAAATGTTCTACTCTTAAAAGTTTCGAATCTATATAAGGAAATCTTGGTGGTAAAATTATTGATTGATTTTCAATTTCTTTTTTAAAATTAAATTTTTTAATACTTTCATAAAGTTCTGGTGGTAGAATAATTTTAAGCAATTTTTGAAATTTTAAAAAATTTTCTTTTGAAATTTGAAACCATCTAATTAATGGAATAAAGTCTTGTAATGCTTCTTTTATAGTCCTTAAATCTTCTGATGACAATTCTAAAATGTTTTCTATGTTTAAAATTTTCGAGGATTGAGTAATTGTCCATTGAATCATAAATTTACATATTTCCATTTCATCTATAGCAAGATTTTCTTGTTGAAGTATTAAATGTAAAAGAGTTTTATCTATTGTGTAAAAATTTGGTGATTTAAATAGCACACCCGGGTCTTCTGCCAAACGATCCAAACAAAAATCTCTTAACTTCGAAAGTTCTTCATGACGAAATATGATTTTAAGAATTTCTAAATGATTATCTGTTAAAAATTCATTCTTTTTATCAAATAAATATGATTGCACATATTCTATTAAGTTTTGTAAATCTAATTCATCTGCTGCTGTTAATAGCTTTAACACATTCAATTCTTCTAGAGTTTCCAAATCAACTTTTGCTGTATATAAATATCTTTTTAACAAAAAAAAAAAGTCAAAAATATAAGAAAATTTTAAAAGTTAGAGATTGAAATAAATAATTACTTTAGTAATAACTTAAATGTATCAGGGCAAATATTTGATTTCTTAAAAATTATTATTCCATCTCGCTTTCTTGCCCAATTATTTGATAAAGCTGCTCGAAAATAAGGCGATCTTGTACTTAAAATAATTGAATGCGCTCGAAATTCTCGCATATCAGGATTTTCTCCAGCTTGAATTAAAACATCATAATTATCTCCACTTTCAAGAAGCTGTTCAAAGTTATAAGAAAGGTCTGAAAGTAAATTATGAGTAGTTGACATTTTGTTTATTTAAAGAATTGATTGTTTATTTTTTGAGATTTCATTAACACGTATTTATTAGAAATACGTAAATAGGGATGTGACGCAAACATACTCAAAATAGTAAAAACAAATATAAGTAGGGGGTCTCAGACGTCTCACAATTTACATTTCCATAAACATTTTGTGAAATAATCATGCATAAAGTTTTTGTTTGTTACTAATGTTTGACGCTTTGTCATGAATTCTCGTTTGAGGCCAAAAATCAGCATATAATTATACTGTATTATTTTCAGGTTAGTTAAATGATTGTTGAATGTATACTAATTTTTACGGTTCTGCTAACATTCTGCTTGCTAAATAGGTATTCATCTAGCTTAATATCTATTCAATAGAATTAATAGCTAATCAGCAAGCAAAATACTCGACAAAAAACAGCATACATTTAGCAACTTCAGCTAATGTTGGACGATGTCATAAGTTATGATATAGAAACGCATGTCATTTTGCCACACTTTATTATTGTAATATGACTGCCTTCAGCAATCAATTAACTATATAATATGACTATATGGCACTTTAACTAGTGTACAAGACAAAATGGGCTTGGTGCTGGAAAAAGGGACGAAATTGACAAAACAAAAGATCTTTAGAAAATCAATTTTTGTGTTGCAAATCTTATAATTGGTTATAAGAAAGTACAAACTTTATTTAAAGAGCTTTACTGCAAAATTTTATTAATACAAATTCGAACCGTCAATTAAGACAGTTTCTTAACTATACTATGCACATGTTCTCTATATGTGGGATCACTAATTGGCATCATACTCTGGAGCACTCCGGTTTGAACCCAAACCAGACTGGAGTGAATTATTAAATATTTAGATATTCAATCCAGTTTGCAACTAAAGACAAAACTGGAATATTATATAATAACTTAGTAGTCACCCTATCTAAATACACCTTAGTATTCTTTAAATTCTCTAAATATATTTCATTAAGTGCACAATGATCCTGAAGAAATGTACTTAAATTGTCGACTTTATTTTACTAACTTTATCATAAATGCTTTTCAATTATTAATATATCAATAATATTGACAACTATAGAATTATTAAATATATACTTCATTATATACACATTATACGTTGAAAAATCATTTTTCTGATTTTTTGAATTCATAAAAGTGAGGCCTAAATAAAACAAAAATTTTAATATCCTGCGTAAAAATTCATTCAAAATAAGTAAAAGAAAGTAACGATGCTTAACGCTAGTTCTGCCAACCAGGACGGATCGATTACTGTGAGGTCACGCATAAAAGCCTTGGTTGTTTCTACAACTAAATAATAATCAACGTTATACATTGTCAAAATCAACCATCGATAGTACATAATTTATTACCTTCATGAAAAATGACCCATGAGGCATTTCGAGTAAAAAGAACTGAAGATGGATGAACATATAAGATCTTAAAATGGAATGAAATAACATTAATTATAACATTAAATTCAACTGAAAATAAGATGCTAACATTTAATAAGACGTACAACATTATCCCTAACAGTCCTAAAAGACCCATCTGGCATCATTTTGGCAGCCTGAGAAAAGTAACCACTAATAAGACATTTTCTTATTTTAACAGTATCATTACCACATGATTCAATTGGTACTTCGAATCTGTCAAGATACTTTTTTAAGTGTTGACGAATGGATAATGCTCGCGAAAGCGTGCGAAAATTTAAGCAGTGTTCATGACACCACCTCGCTGATTTCTTTCCGCGAGTAATAAAAGCATTGAATACTTTGTAAAATAAGGGTCACAATAATTTAAATCGATATTATTTAATATTAAGTAAAAATAAATTTTCCATAACATTAAATCAACCAACCATTCAACAATGTTATATGATCTCCTTCTTCTACTGTAAACTTTCTTTTTTCCTCATCCACATCAATTTCTGAATTTGAAGGAATTATAAACACATCCTAAGTAAATTAAATAATTAAAGTTGTGTTTAAAATACACATTAAAATATATATTTATCTTATATATCGTTTACCTGAACAGATAACATTGCAGCTATAGAGAGCATTTCTTCACCACATTGAAATTTATATGAATCTAATAGCTGCAAAGTTTTGCAAAAAGAAAAAAAAAATAATCAATAACTATCAAAATTAGTAAGAAATAACCAACCTTTAATTATATATATTCATACAATTTTGCCAAGCATTGGGTCAACTGGAAATTCTGCCAACTGCATTCCTAATGGCATTGTCAATCGCCCATGATCATCCAACGCTTTTAAAGAATATAATAACTAGAAAACTTACAAGGCATTAGGCATAATTCTTTAAAGAGGAAATACGAAGTTAATTTTTTCGTGTAACTTTACCTCCAATGAGCGTATCATTAGCTCCGCAGGTGGAGGTGTCAAAAAATCAAATCTTAGCACATTATCAATTCCCAATGCTTTTAAATGGAGTACAACTTGCGCAAGATTGCTTCTACAAATCGTTCCAAATTTCGTATCAACATACACACATTTATAATTATGAATTAAAAGTTTACCTTTGTATCTCTGGGATGCTTGCATCATTTAATTTGTAAAATGAGTCTTCGGTGTATAATCTGTATGTTTTACCAGTCCCAACTCTTCCTGCACGCCCAGCCCTTTGTTGAGCTGATGCTTTGGAAATTGGAGTCACGACAAGACTTTCCATTCCAGTTTTCGGATTATGGGCTCGCAGCTTGTAATAATTTACATACATTATATTTGAATAAGGATTAAAAACGTACGGAACATTTTTTGATATATCAAAATTTGTTAATACATACTTTTACAAATCCACAATCAATAACGTACACAATACCTTCAAGAGTAATGGAAGCTTCGGCAATGTTCGTTGCTACTATAACTTTACGAGTATTATATGGAGCGGGCTCAAAAATTTGTAGTTGCTGTTCTAACTGAAGGCCTGCATAAATGGGCAATGGCAATATTTTCATTGCCGAACGTGGCAATCTAACAATAATAGAATTTTGAAAATTAATCAAAATTGCACAAACATTTAAATTCAAATCTCTAATTTATTACGTTGTTGCCCTTTCTGAAATTTCTCCGACAGCAAAATCGATTTCATCACGTCCAGTCAGGAATACGAGAATGTCTCCGAAAGGTTGCTAATATAGGATTCAATAAATATATGTTTTATATAATTTTATCGTTTTTATTATATAATAATTAGGGTAACTGGATGCCAGTCATAGAATGCCACTGAGAACAGTATAAAAAAATTTATAGTAATATCCGCAGTTTAAAATAGATTTTGTATAATATATAGTAAGTTAAGTGTTCCTATTGTGACGCAGGTAAAGTTTACAATAAATATCACGTGACAGTTCAATCACTCATCGAATGTACCAAAATCATCCGATTCTAACACTAGAGCACATGATATTGTTCATTAAAGTTTGCCTAAAAAATATGGTCCTGATTCGATTAGTGCCTAATTTGACGCAGATGATGAGTTGCGGTCAATATCACGGGATATATCGATTAGAATGGAATAATTTTGGCAGCATTCAATTCGTTTCAATGAGATGAATTGAATGCTACTAAAATTATTCGATTCTAATCGATATATCCCGTGATATTTGACCGCAAATCATCACCTGTGTCAAATTAGGCACATCAACTTTGAGTTATTTTGGTTAAAAAGTATACCTTGAGAACTATCGATTAGAATTGCATAATTTTGGTACCATTCAATTCGTCTCGATGAGACGAATTGAATGATACCAAAATCATGTGATTCTGATCGATGGTTCATAAAATATCATCGTGCGTTAAATTAGGAACTGCGTGAAATAGGAACACTTACCTTAAATATATTGTCGTGGCTGACGCTGAAATTTTGAAATTTTTTTGGATGTTTTTTTCGTTTTTGTCTTATAGGGTTAGGGTAGGGTTTGGGTGTAGATTTCATATTTAAAGAGTATATGTGGATTTTAGCAGGGCTTATAGTTTCAAACCCTAAATTTCAGCATCAGCCAATTTCAGGATCAAGCCGCGACATATGTACATAATTTGCCAATGGCATGCCATGGTGTGGCATCTTAGCACAGATTTTTACAAAAGGCATGCCGCATGGCAGCCAACATGTCAGGCACCCTAATAATAACGTTATCCTCTTGTCATCCTTGATGGGCATGCCAACAAACCTGAACATGAATATCAAAGACGGTCTGTATCGAAGCTTCCACGTAATCAGAACATGGAGTTTTCGAATAATGTATATCGACTGGAAACATTTTGCCTTCCAAAGATATAATAGATGCATTGTCCTTTTCCGAATCATTTGTCGTATTTGTATTAAAATATTCATAAAATGCTTCCGCGTCCAATGTAGCTGAGGAAACAATGATCCTTAACTCCGGTCGCTTTTTTAGAATTCTAAATAATCAAAGACAAAATATGAATTTTTTTTTTAAAAAAAAAAGACTTTTTAAGGTACTTCTTGGAAAAAAGCAAAATATACAAACTTTTTCAGAATTCCCAGTAAAACATCAGTGTAAAGACTCCGTTCATGAGCTTCATCGATCATAATAACACTATATTGTGTTAGTAATGGATCGGTAAATGTCTCACGAAACAACATACCATCAGTCATATATTTGATACGCGTTTTAGTTGGGCTGTAACATTCTTCGAACCGAATGCTATAACCGACCTTGAACCAAATTTTAGTAGTTTAAAATGATATCTGATTTTGTATTTAAAAAAAGCTAAATAGCATTTAGCACCACACCTCTTCACCAAGTTTCACGTTCATTTCTGTAGCTACGCGATCAGCAACTGTCGTAGCTGCTACACGACGAGGCTAAAGTTCTCAAGAAGATGCATCAAGAATATTCTCAGAGTTATGAACATTATAAAATTAACAAATACTTGATGGTTACCTGTGTACATGCCACAACATAACCATTAGCAGCCCAACCTGCTTCGTTAAGGTATTGAGGTATTTCTAAAGAAAAACAAAAAATCAAATTCAAGATAATAAAAATTTTATGATATGATAAATTAAACACGCACGTGTAGTTTTTCCACAACCAGTATGTCCCACAATAATGGTTGTTTGGTATTTTTCGATAAGATACAGTATCTGATCACCTTTAAAATAAATATAAATAAATATGAAACAAAAAAACAAAAAAATACCCAAAAATATTAAATTGATAATAAAGATAAAAGTTGAAATTACGTGATTTATAAATTGGTAATCTCTTTCTTTGTTGCTGAATTGATAACGAAGTACCTCGATCTACAAATGTCACGAGAGCTTCATTTGTTTCTTTTTCCGTTTCGCGATCAAGACTCGTTCCTACACAAATGAAAGTATGCTTAGAACTTCATAAGAATCAGATACTGTATCATTTTTCAAAACGAGCAAATTTTTAGACTCATACCTGGTGCAATAGTTCCTGGTTTCCAAAAAGCCATAGCGATAATAATAAATAAAAAGAATCGCTGTCAAAAAAAAGGACACGAAAAAAAATATCGATATTTGATTTACAGGTATTTTATTGGCTGCAAAAATGTAGCCAGCAGATCCAGATAATTGAATTATGATTGGTCAACTAAATTCTATAATAAAAGAAATTTGAGTTACTCATAAATATAAAATTTGGAATTAAGTAGAATCAAGCATTCTACCAATTTTTATTAGGATCGATTCTGACAAAATGCTAACATGTAGTATAATAACAATATTCTGTATTTTTAACTTTCTAAAATAACCAATAAAAATAAAGGTTTTCTTTTTTTTTGAACAAATGTTTTCGAACTTCACATAAGCAAGATTAAAACTCATCATTTAATAAAATATTGTAAAAGTATCAGAGACAAAATCTTTGTCATATCATATCAAATTGGTTTGGTTTGGGTTAGGTTATAAACTAGTAGAGTGAACTTAATTGCTCCAGAGCAACGCTCTAAATTATACTTCAGTTTACTCTCTAGTAGAGTAATATTCCAAATTATACTCTAGTTTATACTCCAGTGTATATACTCTAGTTTATACTCCAGTTTATATACTCTAGTTTATACTTTGGTTTATGTTCTCTAGAGCAATACTCTATTTATACTTTAGTTTATACTTCAGGTTATACTCTCTAAAGCAATACTTTAGATTATACTCCAGTTTATCTTACTGTTGGCCAGAAGAATTACTTCTAATGGCTTATTTCATAGATAGATTATTTTACTATGATAGCTACTTTATATACTAGTTTTTTTTTTTAATTTACGAATGCCTATAATAACTTTATTAATAAAATAAGCTCAATTATATAGAATATTAGGACTTACAAATTTAATTTATTGGTTCTTGCAAAATGAAACTTTTTAATAGACCCAGCCGGTCGCCTTTTTTTAAATTTTATATATAACAATTTGTAAAATTTTTTAAAAATTTTTTTAAACACTCACCCGGTTATTAAAACATATAAATCATTTTTTATAAAAATTTTCAAAATTTGACCGGCCAGGTTGTGAGAACCAATTAATTAACTTTGCATGGCCTTAGTAAATAAATTTGGTTATGAATCAAAATATCTAATATGATTTATTACAAGTAGTACTACTCAAAATTCTAAATTATATGAATTCATAATAGCATATTTAAGCCAATTTAGATTATTAATATTTATATGCAAAGGTAGGTTTATTTTTATAAACTGATTTAATAACCTGATTTAATGACTAGTTTAATGTTTGAGTTTATTAACCTAATTTAATAAACTGACTTAATAATTAGTTTTATACCTTAGTTTAACCAACTAGTTTATAAATTGATTTAATAATCAGTTTAATATTCAATTTACAAACTGGTTGTAATTTTGGTTTATTTTAGTTTATTAATAGTTATATTATATTATGCATATAAAAGTTTTAATATAAGATCAAATAATTGATATAAAAAAAATTTATTAATTTAATTCTAGGTATTATTTACAAATTTTTTAGTATTTGAAGATTCTTTTTATAAAATTTTAAGAACAGTTTTAATAAAATAGAAAATAATTTTGATTATGAAATTAGTTTATTTTTTTTATAATTTTTACTATTTGTTTATAAGTACAGTAATATATATTATATATGGTCAAAAATAAGCTATTTTTTTAAAACTTATACAAAAAAAATTATAATGTGGTTTATTTTTAAATCTAGATTTTGGAAAGTTTACTAATAAAAAATTATCTAAATATCAAATTTTTAATATATATATTTTGATATTCTAAACTACTTTACTTAATAATAGTATATTTTAGAAGTTTGCTATTTATTACTACTAGTAATCATCACTAGTGATCAATTTACCAATTAAAATTCAGGATCAGATATAACATGTAGATCAATTTTTCGTGTAACAAAAACAAAGAATTTTTAAAAAATTGCTAAAATTGCTTCTAACCTAAAATTTTGTCTACGAAACTACTTTTTTTATGCAAAAAAAAAATTCTTTGCTAAATTTTACTATATACAAAATTCTATTCTAATATTTAACCTTTAACCTTACCCTAATATTAAAAAGAATTAATTTTTATTTAATACAAACTGTTTGTTTTGTTTATTTTGTTTTATGCATTGTAGATCACTAGTGATAAGTATTACAAGCTGTAAGGTTTTTATCGGCTAGCTTAACCAGCCAATAAAAATATGGGCTAAATAGCTATCAATAGCTATAATAAATTATCGGAGGTTTACTTAATTTTTTTTTACAACCTTATATAGGAATGTCAGAATATCAAATTAAAGTAATTTTACGTAACTTTGTATAATTTTGAGTAAGATTCATTAAATAATTTTGAACACATGACATTTAGTTCTTAGATCAAATTTTCAGTGATTCAATTCGGGTCATACAGTACATTCAAATTAAATGATGCAATAATACTGACCGAATTATTTATTGTAAAGGCAGTGACATATATTACGTAATATCATTTTATCATAGAGCTACTCCCCCTTTCCACACATAAGATCAATTAGCCAATCAAAATGTATAATTAGTCTTATGTAAAAATTTTTTTAACCCCTCCCCCCTAGGATATTACGTAATATCTGTCACTGCTCCAACTCTTCTAAAATGTAAAATTACATGTAATTAGCATTAAACACTTTAGCCTAAATTATATTATAGTAATCATGTGATCTTAAGCCATATTAACTAGCCGATTATATTGCATTAGCTGGCTTAGTCAGCTAAGGGGAGTAACAAAAATCAGGTGATTTTTTAGGGGGGAGGGGGGTAAAAAAAGTTAAAATTATATATAAGAACCTGACTATTTATATATTAAGAAAGATGGAGAGGGGTAGGCCTCTGATAAAAAATAATCAGGTGATTAATGACACTGCCCTAAGCTGATTTAGCTGCAGCTGCTTCAGCTGGTTTGTAACTACTAGTGATAATCACCAGTGGTGATTTGTAGTAATTTTCATTTATTTAATAAAATTTAAACTTTTATATATAGCAACTGCTAGTTATTTTTTTAAGGTTTTTTAAAAAAAAACAAAAGAGTAGTTTATTTTTAAAAGTTGCTTATTTTTAGAAATCTATAGTATTACTTTACCAAAATAAGTAGTTATATTTATTAATTTAGTAATAGTTCTAATTATCTATTTTAAAATATTTAAAATAAAAATAATAAATATATGAGATTACTAAAATACACCACTGGTATTTAACACTATAATGATTTTTACCAATCAAATTTTTGAAATGCAGTGTAATATAAAGATCAGATATAATATAAAATTTTTTAAAAAATACCTTTTAACTCAAAATTTTATTTATAAAACCACCTTTTTTTTTAAAAAAAAAAATTTCTTGCAAAATTTTACTATATACTATGCCTCACCCTAACTCTAACTATTAACTCTAATTTTTTTTTTTATGTCAAAGTTTTCGCTCTGAGTGAGAGTTTATTTAATCAAGCCTGTGGATCAATGGCGCCTCTTTGGGCACCCCACAATTGTTACATTGAATGAGAGTACAACTAGTGTTCCAAGTTGATCAAAATTTTATCAATCGGTTAGTTGCCAACTATAGTTGCAACTAACCGGTTACGTATATCACGTGACCAATTTAATCGATTAGTTGGTTAGTTGATTAGTTGGTTAAGTTGGTTGGTTGGTTGGTTGGTTGGTTGTATAACAAAAAAATAAAACTACACTAGGAAAACAGGCGCTGTTGTAAATCCGGAGCGAATTAAAGACGCTTAGCCCTAGATCTGTAGATCATATATGATCACGCGGGTGGGCAGATTGACAAAAATTGGCTTATTACCTGAACATATGTCTTCCTCTTCGCTTCGGACAATAATATTTTGGTAACAATATTAACTTGAATATAATTTTTTCCAAAAACCCAACTTTTTTTAACCTAATAAATTTACTATTTACATGATACGCAAAAAAAATTTAAAAGTTGCACCAAGTTATCAATATTCGAACCTGGTTATATTTGATTAAAAGACTTAAATGTTTTGAATAATTTAAAGTTTTAATTAATAGTACATCAAATGTACGTAAATTTATTTAATAAATCGGTAGTTTGGAGTTTGACACTATTTACTGAAATAGGATATATATTTGGGTTTTGGTCACGAACCCAAATTAAGTAGAAATGCCGTTTCTCAAACCCAAACTAAATAGTAATGCTGTAATTTTAAAAAAAGGTTTGGGTCGCAACCCTAGTTAACTGCCTATTGAGCAGATATAACAATTTTGAAAGCCATTAATAAATGAGCTTGATTGATAAAAAACTTTAAACAAATTATAAATGTTATTTATACTTACAACTAAATCTTAAACAGTTTATGGAGTAAAATTTAATGTAAAATGAAAGGCGCCCACAAATACTTGTGAATTAAATAAGGGACCTGAAAATAACTATTTAATAATAAATAGATACTAAAATAAGCTTAAATCGAAGCATTAATCGAATAATTATAATAACCATTATACTTACCAGGCTAATACGAGCTAAATGATCCAAAAGGCACTCTTAACCATAAAACTTATAAGCATGGGTCATTTAGGTTCCAAATATAATTAACATTTACACTCACAATGCGAATTGAGTAACCCAAGAAGTACTATTAAGATGGGAATTTAGATTGGATCATTAATTAATTTTAAGATTTTAAACATAAATAACAAATTAAATCTTGTACCCACCAATATAATGCAGATTAAACGATTCTAATAGTGCTGTATGAAGGGCAAGCACTACATAAGATTAATTTACAGAGAATAAGTAAGATTAGTGCTCGGCACAATCAAACAGTCAAATACTTGTGATTAAGTTGGACATCAAACAAATCACATATTAACCAATACTATATATACATATATACATACGTATAATGTAGTATTCATTAACCTGCACTTGTTTGATGTCCGACTTAATCACAAGTACTTGACTGTCAAATTTTTGTTTGATTGTGCCAAGCACTAAGTAGGATAATAGGGGGTTTCAGAATAAACTTATTTCGAAAATAAGTGGGTGTTTAAAAAAAATCATATTTTCTGTTTAAATTCCAATCAGAAAATTAAATAAGTAATACTCGGATGATAAACGTAGATTTTTTCAATAAATATCTTCAGTAAAAGATTATGTAAACAATTAAAAATATGATTCATAGATCACTTGTTTCGAAATAAAACGTACCTATTTTATCTGAAATCGGACGTTGAATCATTAATTCTGAAACCCAAATATAATAATTTTAATACATACCAAATTCAAACTAATGTGAATTAAAAGGCCCGAAGCACGAAAGAACTGTTTAAAGTAAGTATTAGTAAATGTGTATTGCAAATTTTAACAAACAAATTATTATATTCACCAAGTCCATGAGAAATAAATGAGCGGAAGCAGTTAAATAATGTTTAAATTAAAAAAAAGAATGAATAGTCTTTTATACCATAAAATCAACTGCTTAAATTATATATAAGGTAAAATGTTCGTAAATATGATGAAGTTTAAATGATAATCGATTACCCGAACTAAAATGGAAAGTACATTTAACAAGGATACTTACGGGATTTTAAGTGAATAATAAAACATTCTTATATCGTGCTACTTAATATGAATATTATAAGTAAGATATCAATATAGTTATATAATTCTTATTTATGTATATCATAATAAAATGTTCAATACATAATAAATGTTTAATATATAAAAAACATTTAAGTAGAAAAAACATTTAAGTAGAAAAAACATTTAAGTAGAAAAAACATTTAAGTAGAAAAAACATTTAAGTAGAAAAAACATTTAAGTAGAAAAAACATTTAAGTAGAAAAAACATTTAAGTATAAAAAACATTTAAGTAGAAAAAACATTTAAGTAGAAAAAACATTTAAGTAGAAAAAACATTTAAGTAGAAAAAACATTTAAGTAGAAAAAACATTTAAGTAGAAAAAACATTTAAGTAGAAAAAACATTTAAGTAGAAAAAACATTTAAGTAGAAAAAACATTTAAGTAGAAAAAACATTTAAGTAGAAAAAACATTTAAGTAGAAAAAACATTTAAGTAGAAAAAACATTTAAGTAGAAAAAACATTTAAGTAGAAAAAACATTTAAGTAGAAAAAACATTTAAGTAGAAAAAACATTTAAGTAGAAAAAACATTTAAGTAGAAAAAACATTTAAGTAGAAAAAACATTTAAGTAGAAAAAACATTTAAGTATAAAAAACATTTAAGTAGAAAAAACATTTAAGTAGAAAAAACATTTAAGTAGAAAAAACATTTAAGTAGAAAAAACATTTAAGTAGAAAAAACATTTAAGTAGAAAAAACATTTAAGTAGAAAAAACATCAATGCTACTCATATTTTTTTTAAGAAATACCAATTGCTTTAATAGATCTGGGTCTAGTCTGGTACGTTTATTCGTTATATGATTGCCGGCATCGGAAAATAGCCGTTCAGATGGAACAGAAGAAGCCGGCACCGCAAGATATCGTCTTGCTAAAATCGCCAAAGTAGGAAAGAGAGCTTTGTGTTGGCGCCACCAAGCCAGAGGACAAGATTCTTCTTCAAGGGAAATTTCAGGTAGTTCACAATAACGGTCAAATTCGTCGGGTGCAACATTTTCTGTTCGTGAATAAGAAAAAAATGCTGCTATTTTAGGTTTTTTACGTTGATGTAATGTTGAGGTTGTATTATTATTGTTAGTTGGTGCAGTATTATTATTAGTAGTTTGTATTGAATTTATTTCATTAAAGTGACGGCGCATAACTTGGATCGTTGTGCGGCGTAAATCACTGGTACAGAAATTTAATTGTTTAAACCGTGGGTCGAGAAAAGAGCAGCACAGGCCAACCTCACTTGGGTCTCCCCACCTTTCAATTAAATTATCCAAAATTGTGTCTTTAACAAAGATTGCTTCATCATTTTGTCCAGTAAAGTACTTGAGCCGATGTGCGAGTTCTTCTAACATTGGAGTCATAAAACCAAGTGTTGGGTATTTGGATCCACTTAAAAATTCCGTTGCTTCATCGAAAGGAGAAAGGATTACAATGAGTTCTCCCAATACTTCAAACTCTTCTTCTGAAAGAAGAAAAGAACTCATCGTTTCTGCTCCTCTTCTAACCTCCCTAAGAGTATGATTGTTAAGGGTTGAGTATAATTGCATAATAGCAGGTCTTAAATACACAAGACGTTCAATAGAATAAAAGGTGGAGTTCCATCTGGTGTCCACATCTTTAATAACATCTAGTGGTTCTTTTAGTCCCGGAGTAATTTGCAACTGAGCTTCGCGAAGTTGCTTTCGTTTTTTTTCTTTTGACAAAATAGAAACTAGTGATTTGCACTTTGAAATAAGCCCATCGACTTGCTTTAGCCCTAAATTTACACTTAATTGCAATGTATGCCCAGCGCACTTAACATTAGTAATGCCCATTTGTTGTATAGCAGACTTGACATTCGCTCCGTTATCTGTAGTGATAGAAAAAATCTTTTGATAATTAATATTAAACTTATCAAGAACAGAATTAACTGATTCAACAATATCGGACGCGCAATGATCATCTAACTCCCCGATCTCAAGTACAATCTCATGCAACTCAAATGAATCCGTAAGCCAGTGACAAGTAATTCCAAGATAACTATCATGTGCTCGTGAAGACCAAATATCAAGGGTTAAAGAAACCGTGTCAGATGTCTTTGAAATAAGATCTATTATTTGTTTTGTTGCTAAAGTATAGGTATCAAATATAATCGTTTTTATTGTACTAACACATGGCATTTTAAAACGAGAATCAAAACTTTTTAACAAAAGCTTAAAGTCATCAATTTCAACAAGATGAATAGGCTGAGTACGTGAAACTATATAGCGCACAACTTGATGTGTAAGTTTTTTTTGAACATAAGAAGAATGAGGTTTTATCATCACTTGCTGAATCGTCTGTTGGTGAACTTTTACTGGATTATCTGCAAGTGATTCTTTTGTAACATGATGGGTATCCCTGAGGTGATTTATTAAGTTGCTTGTTGAGCCACTCCACAAATACTCTGTATCACATCCTTCAAATGAACACTGAGCTTTTTCAACTTCTTCCTCTTGATTATTCGGGGAGAGTATTGTGCATTTATATTTTTTAAAAAATCTCCATACGAAACTTTCTGGCCTTCTTCCTTTTCTTTTTTTGACACTCTTCAAATTTGAAGTATACGTTGAAGGTAATGCTTCACCATCACTATTATTTCTTTCTTCGTTATCGGATGAATAAAACTCATCATCATACAAACTATCCTTCGTAGATTCTTCCATTTAGATATTATAACCAAGATGTCTCTTTCACCTTTTATTATGTTAATATTGGCGTTAAAAGTACTTACATGTTATACAGGTTTCGTACAAGGTAAAATCTAGAATAAAATTTATTTATTTAATGTTCTCTTTCTTTTTTTTA
Source organism: Gigaspora rosea (assembly GCA_003550325.1). Classification (NCBI taxonomy): domain Eukaryota; kingdom Fungi; phylum Glomeromycota; class Glomeromycetes; order Diversisporales; family Gigasporaceae; genus Gigaspora; species Gigaspora rosea. The sequence continues at coordinate 12,861 of QKWP01001352.1, read as the reverse complement.
CATGATATATAATTTACCCATCATAGGTATTTACACTGGTTCTTTTAAGACTAAAAGCAGATTTGTGATAGTAAACAAATGCCTTATGTTCACCAATTTTATGTGATAATATTTACCACCGGCTCCATAGCCAGTACTATACGTTCCGTTAACGATAAAATTTCCCATATTATATGTTGAGAATAATTAAATACTAAGTGTTCATTAAGAAATTTCTTGACTTTTACTTGTTGATGTATCCTTTTTTTTTTTTTTTATCATTTGATTTTTACGAATTGAGTATATTGATTAATTATGCTTATATTATTCACATGGTTCTGATAATAATTTTTAATTGCAAAACCGTTTAATCGAATTTACTGTAAGACAAAGAATAAAACGGTCTTCAATGTATAGAATGTTTCGGCTCACCACCGTTATTAACCAACAATTCATAATAGTTATTGTATGGGTTGTAGTGAATAACCCAGTTACACACGGGTTCATATTCCGTGCCGAAGGCACGGGATTTAAATATGAACCCGTGTATGTAACGGGTTATTCAACATACCCATAAAATAACTATCTTATTGCGACCCGTACAATAAATGCTTGTTACATGACGGCAAGAAATATTTTATAATTTTTTTTCACATAATTTACGCAATAAAGATTATGCATCTATTACAAATACGTGCATACTAAAGTGGTAAAAATCAGGTGTAAATTACAAATAAGCTATGTATGCATGACGATTAGCTTCGCCAATTTACCTGATATATACAATAATTGCGATTACATTACATAATTTACTGCTATTACTAGCGCTAGTTGTGTAGTTGATTAATATATGCAACCGGTTAGTTGACAACTAGTTGACAACTAATAATTAACCTTAATCGAACTAGTTGATTATAAATCGGTTAGTTGATTACAAAATTTTTAAATCGGTTAGTTGAAAAGTTGTCAACTATTCGATTTTTCAACTAACGATTTGGAACACTAAGTACAACTAGCCACACATACAACTTTTGGTTGTCTAATTTAAGTAGTCCGCCCAAAGGTTCTACACTAGTTGCCATACCTACAACTCAGGTGATTGCCTATTTAAACCCTCTGGTCCAAGCTTCGCATATCAATCCTACTTGTATCACTGGTACAGCCCTCCGATACATTAGTCAGTCAAAGACAGTCCTAGATACTAACTACATCCCCTTAGGACTAATTTATCCTCGCAGTACACTTGGTAGAGCAGTCCCTGTCCCACACAGGTATTATCTACACTTTGGTAACTTACGCACTCACCGGGGCAAGCAACTTGTGGTCAGGGGAACCAACCGCTACCATTACCTACTTCTGCCCTTGTAAGGTTCGCTCCAACCCCAGTACCGACCATCACTTTCCTATCAGTCTTTCACCGATACGTTCCAGACTTCCAATCCAGTTGGCCCAGAAGTGTTGATCTACCCGGCATTAGGTGCTATTATGGTTTATCTCCCCTAGTACCTACAACAAGCTAGCCCTTACTTCTTCTATGTAAGGGAAGTATCAAATATTAGCTGATATCATAGGGTAGAGAGGAGGTAGACAAAATCTCAGGTCTAAATATACACATATAACCAATCAGAACAACTAAATTTCTCAAGAGGGGGGTGGGGGTGGGCTCTATAGTAAACTGATCTCAGCTAATATTTGACACGTCCCTAATATAGCTATTTCCAACTAGATTTTTAATACATTTCTGTACTACTTTTATCTTTCTGCAAAGTAGTTAATGTTTTACTATTAGTTAGACCAGAGAGCTTTGTTTTGTATATTGTAATTTCTACTAGATATATTGTCATTTGTTCATATTTCCAATTCACAAATCTATCTCTATAGTATTAACTTCCTTCTAATTTAGATTTGGTACTAGTACTAGGTGTGTTTCTTATTTGGTTAGGCCAATTTTTTACCACAAATCCCTTTGTGTTTACTACTTTTTATTATTATTCAGATTCATGTTATAGTTATATTATCCTTTTAATCAAGATTTCAAGACCACTTTAGAGTTGTTGATGCTATCTTGTATTTCTTTTGGCAAAGATTTAATTGCACAATATTTGTATAACTAGATTATTATTTGTAGTACCAACTCTTTACAATAGATTTTTTTTTAGAAATTTCTAAACCAAATTCATACTTTATATAGGCTTTTATAAGGCTTGCATCTGAATATTTCTAGAAACCACTTCTAGTAGGATTTGAACCAAAAATTTTAACTATGGAAGTTTGGCATTTAGACAACTAAACTATAGGCCCAACCCAATAAACTCTAGCTTTTATTCTTTTTTAGCTTTAGAATCCTGCAATTTTTTAGTTATAAAAAATTCTTTAAATACAAAAATTTTTAAATAATCTTATATCAAAGTATTGTAGTATAAATAAATAAAAATACTTTTGTCTAACTAAATACTCTCTTGTTCTTTAATAAATAGATTTTAAACTGCTCTAGTAAAGCAATATTATACTTTTATATTGCTTCATATCTTTTCTGTTTTAAAAGAGAATTTTGTCACTATATACTGTTTTGCAAGTACTATATTAAAGGCTATGTTGCTTGTAATTTCTGGTAGAAATTATTAAAAAATAGCTAAAACCTAGGAGCTTCTTTTCATTTTTTTTCTTTCTTGCAAGAATATTTCTACTTTATTTATATATAACTATTACTAAAAAAGTACTGTATTTATAAACAAAAATAAGGATTATCTAAAGCAAAATAAATCATATAATATCTAATTAATCAAATTAAAGAATTTTAAAAATCTTTGCAAAGCAAAATATAAAAAAAAGTGAACCTTAGAAAAATACAAAAAAAATAACTATTTAAACCTACTTTAATAAATTAATTAATTTATTTTTTTTTTTTATGTCAAAGTTCTCGCTCTGGGTGAGAGTTTATTTAATCAAGCCTGTGGATCAAGGGCGCCTCTTTGGGCACCTCACAATTGAGTTACATTGAATGAGGGTACAACTAGCCACACGTACAACTTTTGGTTGTCTAATTGAAGTAGTCTGCCCGAAGGTTCTACACTAGCTGCCATACCTACAACCCAACTAGAGGATTGCCTATTTAAACCCTCTGGTCCAAGCCTTTGATAGATTAATTAAAAATATTAGAAAGAAATTTTGCTTATATACAGTATAACTATTTCAAGCCTATCTAATTTTATTTAAGATGACCTAACCCTAAAGTTGATTTGATAAAATATATTATAAAAATCTGCTCTATTTTAGACAACTTTCAAAAATAGTAAAAATTATAAAAAATAGATTACTTTATAATCACACATGAAATTTTATAAAAAGAACCTTCAAATATTAAAGAAACTGCAATTATATCTAAAAATCAAACTAACAAATGTCTTGCTCAACAATATTGTTTATTCTTTTGATTCCTGACTAGTAACAACTAGACATATGAAAGTATCCATCATTAGTTAATTGTAAATTTTTTATTATTTTTAAATAAACCAAGAAAGCAAAATTTTGCTAAATTTTACATAAAATTTAGGTGCATCAATCATTTAACCCCATATTGCACACGACATATCATATGCCTGTTAAATTTTAACTTACTCCGAAGTCGAACAGGATCACTCCGTAGTGATATACTTCATTTAACAACACTAATTTCAAAAGTTACAGTAATTCGTTTATTTCGGCTAATTAAAGCTTTGTCGATTAACCAATTAACCCAATTTTCTATTATATATTTTTGAATAAAAAAAAGTTAAATTGTATTTAAAAAGTTTTTTTTTTAACTTTTTTATAAAAAAAAAAAAAAAATAAATAAATAAAAATAAACAATAAAAAAATAAAAAATAAGAAAAAAAAAAAAAAAAATAAAAAATAAAAAATAAAAATAAAAAAATAAAAATAAAAAAAAATAAAAATAAAAAATAAAAATAAAAATAAAAAATAAAATAAAATAAAAATAAACGAAAATAAATTAATTTAGAAATCACCAGAGGCGAATTTTACCACATTACGGCGTGTTTGTCAATTTTTGGTCTCCAAATAAAATTTTTTTTGGCATTCCAATCTATAATAATAATGCGTCTAACCCATTTTTCCGTATGCCTAACCCACTTTCCTACCCATTTTACCCCATTTTAAATTTACAATTAAAATAATTTTAGCTAAAGAACGCTGGTATATATTTTGTTACATATATCATCATTTAAATCAGAATAATAAGTCTGAAGGGCGAACATGAGGATTGACTAACACGTGAAGTCAGATATTCTATTGATATCGTATATGAAATTAATTATTGCGGCTTGCAGATAAAGAAGTGGTGATTTCCGATCCGATTTCCGATTTCTAACGTAGGTCAATGTAACCTATTTAATAATTGTATCAATACTGTCTATGTTAACAACGTTTAACATTATCATGCTATAGATTTATGTATACCAGCTTGGCAGCTTCCAGTGTTTGCAAAATATGGACATGGACATTATGGACCATAGAACATGGACATTTATGGACTATGTCCATATTGTCCATTTTGTTTAATGGACATAAGACACTTAGTACAAATCAAACGCATATAGTACAGAAATATATCAAAACTCATGCGAACTTCGAAAAATTACGAAAGTTTCAACAAAGATATGGACATGGACACTATTTGGATTCCAAGTCCAAATAAAATTTTTATTGGACACAGTCCAATTATCAATAATTCCTTGCTACTGCCCAGTATACTATTTGTATTATATATTTTCATTGGTTTATCAATATGTAATAATTGTAATTTTTTGTCATTGTAATATACAATTCGTTAATGAAGGTCTTTGCTAAAAGCAAAAAGCTATAAAGTTCGGATAAATATGTAGTTTTATAAAGTCATCATAATATCAATACCTAATCTGAAGTTTAAGAAAAATATAAAATTAGATAATCGATTTCTTTTTTTTTTTTTGATCTGCAAAAAATTTACAGAATCACATGCGGCAGTCAAAATTTTGGTAATGAATAGTTTTATTATATAAAATATATAAAGTTAAAATTAGACTTAACAAAAATGAGGGTAAGGTTTTTTTAGAGTGTTAACTATTTTTATTTAGTACTTCAAACACCAATTACCATTTTTGAAATAAATAGCATAACTAGTGATTTTTATTTCCGGTGAGTATTAAAATTTATTTTTTATACTATATACTTTCTACTTTATATAAGCTTTAAAGTAATTAAATAATATAGTACTAACTAGGGATTGGAACCGTTTAACCGTTTAAAAATTGCTCTATAGTTCCGGGCAGAATTATGTTGGTTGTGGGCCGGAATTATTTTAATACCGGCCAAATTAAACGGTTAAATGGTTAAACGATTAAGAAAAATTTTAGGCGGTTCCAATCCCTAATACTAACAATATTAATCAAATATTAATAAAAAAATTTAAAATAAAAATTTTACAAAAAAAAACTAATTAAGAGGTAATTCGTTTCTGAAGGTGCAAAAAAAATAATAAATAATAAAATTTAATATAAATTTTTTATAGTACAAGATCTAGCTATCTTACATATAAAAGTTTTTGTCTACTAAGTAAACCTTTTAAATTTCTAGTTAAAGGTTGTAGAACTCATTGAAACGATTCTAATGGTAATAAAATCATTAAAATCGATTTGAGAGATGTAGATATATATTTTTGATTTTTTACTATAACTTTTTCTTAACACCTTTATATAAAACTAATGTATAGTAATACTGCGCTGTATTGACTATAAAATTTTACCCTTCAGCTGAGGACTAACCCTTAAAAGTTTTTTATATAAAATTTAAAAAAAAAATCCTTATTTTAAAAAAAAAACCCTTATTTTAAAAAAATTTTTTAAATTGTTAAATACTTGTACTATTAGTTATATAAATTTATTTTTTTGGTTCTTATAAATTTTAAAAAATAACCTAATCCATACCTGGCTTTTAATTTTATTTTAAAAAAATTACATATATTAAACTAAATAATAAATATAATTTTTTTTTTTTTTAAATTAAGTTTTAAATTAAATTTGTTATGTACTATATTTTTCATTGTGTATTGTTAATTAATTATATTAATATATACAATTTTATCTATTAATTTAAACTTTAATAGTAAATTCATATAAATATAAAAAGTTCAAAAAAGGATTACACAGCATTAAAAATTTTTACAACTATTTTTCAGACTTTTAATAAAAACTATAAAAGTAACTTAGTAAAATATTAAAATCAATTTCTAAGATTATAAAATCTCTTCACAATTATCTTTCTTTTCTTTGCAAATTTGCTAAGAAAAAAAAAAACATATATTGCAAAGAGTTAAATTCCACATCTCGAAATGCAAGCTTTTAGATCTCAGATATCTCTTAATTTAACTTGAAAAATAATTAAAAGATTTAAAGCTTCATAATCTATTATGAAGTCGACTAAGCTGATCAACCTGTGACTAACTTTTAATAATATACATATAAAATATAGTTATCTAGAACTTATTTAATTTACAGTATAAGTTCAGAATTTTCCACTTCAAACATCTCACAACATCTTAATAATTGATTAGCACCGCATTCTTTCGCAAAACCTTCGGTATCCTCCAAATTATCGTTATCTAACAAATCTCTCAATGCTTTTTCACATCTCTGAATTAATGTGGGAATCAAGAATCTTGAAGCATCATAAAGTAATTCAACCCACTTATCATACATTGTGATATTAGGTAGAGCACCTGTATAAATATAGCTAAGCATAATTTCCAATGAATTTTGTGTGATATCAGTAAGAACAAGCGATCTTTCATTAGACTCTATCATATGTGAATCTATTAATGCTCTGAAATAATCAGATCTTGCCACGAGGATGCTAGAATGAACATGAAACTTTAACATTTGCAGGTTTGAGTTATCTTCACTCTTATCTGTTTCATTTGTTTTCAAGTAAATAATAAAATCACTAGTGATTCTATCATTTAAAATAACATTATGTTTTACTTCAGGAAGTGGATCACAAATTATATCCGAGACTAGCTCTACTTTGACATCCAATCCATAATCCTCCTCTAAAAAAAAATCAAAAGTGCCTTTTAAATTACATCGAAAAAGCTGAGTCCACTGCCAGGAAATATGAGAACTCTTTCCACCTCTCAATTGAGCCCTCAAAGTGAAACCATATTCTCCCTTTACAAATGAAGTTACATCCACTATATTATCAATTATATTACCAACAGTATTTGATCCAAACTCAATCGTTTGGTAAATAGGATTGACATTACTTTTTGTTGGCAAGGTGGAGATTGACCATTCCACAATTGCTTCATCATTAAAAATGTCATGTTGTAATTTCAAAAATAAGGTAGAGATAGTAAATTTTCCCGGCCTATAATCAAATCTCCATAATATTTCACCAGGGTCCAATTCTCTATTTGGGTTACGGGACAAGTAACACCTGTTAAATAGAGACGTTTCATTAGAATCCAAAAAAAAAAAAAATCATTAGTTTCAGAAAAATAAATAAATTACTTTTCCCAATCATGTTCGATCTTATAATAAATATTATCGTATCGAAGTGCACCTTCATGCCATGTTGATATGTATTTATTATCGGTAACTCCATTCTCGTAATAAGCATCGAATAATGTATTATATGATAACCTATGTTTATAAACGGTTTGCTTTAAATCATCTGGTACTACATGAAGCGGATATTTGTGATTTAGCAATCCACCAGGTTTATATGTGGTGTTAACATTAGTATTTTGATTTTGTATGGCAGAACTTTTTTTTCCTTGACTTTTGGTAGGTATATAATTTGGAGGCAAGACAATGGCTGTTAAAGATTGTAAAGGTTCGTTGGCTTGTGAGTCCAGATTCACGCTCTCTGAAACTTGGTTATCATAACTGGTAATTTCGTGCGAAGTAGTACTAGGATCCATAATGATATTTGATATATTTATATATTTCACGATTTATAAGTTGTTACGTCACATGATAACTTTTACCTATACAAATTTTATGTAGTGTTCAAAGTAGGTGCATTTTCACTACGTAAAAATTAACATTAGACCATACAAATTTAATTACTAAGTTTTCATAATATGAAACTTTAAATAGACTCGGCCGGCTTTTTTTTTTTTGCATATAAAATTTTATAAAATTATAAAAAAAAATTTTTTTAAATTCCACTCGGTTATTTTAGGTTTCCAAATTTTGACCCGGCCGGGTTATGAAAACCAATTAATTAACTTTGCATGGCCTTAGTATAGCGAATATTATTATTACTATATACTATATAATTGGAATTATATATATGTACGAATAGTGATTTTGCATTTTAATGGTATCGCGAGATGTGAAGTTTGCATTAAGTCTTAACTACACGTCCGGCTTCAGTCGACGGCTCGATGATGTATTCGGAGCCAGCTTTACCTTACCTAATATGGTTACGCAAACCACATTCTGTATCCATTTCAAAAAAAAAAAAAACTTATGAAAAGATGCTGTAACACTTTAAATTGTTAATATAATTCTGCCTCATCTCGCAAAACCTTACTTTTCTCCTCACCCTGTTATTTGTTTTAGACTCATCTCTCAGTGTTGACGACAAAGCGTCCAACTCGCCTAAAAAGTTTGTGTTTATAATAATAGAGAGATAAAAAAGTTTTTTGTCGATTCACTCAAACTAAAGAAATAAAGATTTTGACAATAGAAACGCATTAAAAAAAAAACATGTCAATTGAACTTGAGCCACCTTCCCAGCTTTCTTTTCACCGTAAGTATTTGCTTTATTCTGAAGAGCTTTAAATGAGCTTGAATGTCACTTCCTTTATACAACTTGAAGCATTGTAATTTCTAAAGATTTGAACGAATATTGAGAATTTTGTTAGCTATGATACCATAAATATATTGTAGGCATGATTTGTAATAATTCTGGAAATTCTGTCTTAATTATAGGTCCTTTTACACAACTTGTTAAAGAGATTCTTATTGTACGTAATCCGAACCATGAACCTGTTGCATTCAAAGTCAAAACTACAGCTCCTAAGCAATACTGTGTGAGGCCAAACTCGGGTCGAATTGAGCCAAATCAAAGCGTTGAGGTTCAAGGCATGTATAAATAATTCAAATTGATACGTTTATTTTTTTTTATTTTTTTTTTTTTTAATGGAGATGTGAAACGTTTAAATTTCATTAACGGCATTTGATTTAAAAAATAGTTATTCTTCAACCTATGAAAGAAGACCCACCCCTAGAATTTAAATGTAAAGATAAGTTTTTGGTGCAAAGCATAGGAATTACACCAGAACGTGAAACATTATCTTTACAGGAACTGGTAAAAAATCATAATTGTTTTTAGTGTTAGAGCTTTCGTATGGTGAAAATATTGTTTAATTAATGACACTTGTTTTATTTTTTCATTCGTAATGATTTGATTTAGTGGACCATAACAGAGAGAGAATCAAAAGATTCGATCAAAGAAAACAAGATTCGATGCGTATATTTACCACCAGTTGGAAATAATTTATCTCCTACATTACCATCCCCAAATCAAACTCACCCACTTCAACCGTCTGTTCCTGCTGCTCCATCAAGCCCACCATCAGCAGACAGTATCTATTCTGAGTCTCAAAAAATCAAGGTTAACATAGATTCTTTGTAATATCTGATATTTTCAATATTCAAGATGCTAATACCTAATACATTTTCAAAATTTCAGAATGATCTACCTTTACCACCACCATATCCACTTCATTCTACGAATGACATTTTCCCCCCAGCTGAAAAAAATTCTTTGGGACATTCAGACAAATCGATCTTAGCGCAGGCAGCCACCACAAATGGTCACTCGACTACACAACGCACACCTGCAATTGTTGGTGCATTCCCCAAAGATGATACTTTCGAATCTCATAATATTTCCAAGTCCTTCAGAGATGATGATGATCCTGCAAAGTTACGACGACAATTGCTTGAAGCAAAGGATGAGATTGTTCGCCTAAATAACACAGTTGAAAACTACAAACAAGAATTGAACACAGCTCAGATGAGACAGCGTAAGAGTGAGGAAGTTGCTTCTTCAACAAACAGGCACAGTACATCCGCCATTGGTGGTTACTCTGTCAAGACTCAAGAAAAAATTCCTGAAGGCTATTATCCATTCGAGGTGGTGGTTGGCGCTGCAGTTGGTGCCTTCCTATTTGGGGTTATGTTTTTCTGATGTTTATTCATTGACTACAAGGTATATTTCAAGATTGGATTAGGGGGGTTTTTTTTCTTTTATTTCCATCCAATCCTACTTAGCCTTATTTGCACACTTTAATTGGCTTATTATTAACGATTGAAAGGCACAATTAAATATATTTTATCTTACATTTTTAGGTATGAATGTTTTTATTTGATAGATTATTACCATAACGGACGACATTCCACGAACTCATCTTAACTTCATTTACGCTTTTTAAACCATAAATATTAATATATAACCATTTCGTTGCGATGCTAGTTTCAGTAATCTTCAGTAATTTTCAATACTATATATTGCAGAATTCCAATCGCTTAATTTTTTTAAAAAAAAAAATGTAATAATTTGCTTTTTTTTTTATTTTATTTCCATTGTTTTTTTTTATTTTAAATATTATGAGTATTTTGCGCAGGAAAATTTTGTGTGGCTACTATCTCTGAAATATTGCGGTATAAATATATTCGTATACATTTAATTGATTTAATTGTTATCAATGGTTTTTTGGGTGTGTAAATAGTTATGGTAGGTTAAAGCTACATAATATTATTAATTCGCTGGTGAATCGGGCGGACTATAGCGAATGTATAGAGTAGCAAGTTTGATACCCAAGTATATATACTAAAGTGTTGGGATGGCGCTGAAATTTTTGGGACCCAATTTGCACATTAAACCTACCAGAACTCACTTATATTCTTTATCGATGTCAACCTTAAATTCTAAAAAAAATTTTTATATTAAATAAATATACATATAATTTGATTTCAGTCCATGCACGTATTAATTCATAAAATTATGTCAACAAAATCTTTAATATATAAAGATATTATCTGTTTGATTTTTAATGATTAAAAGATGTTAACAATCTTCATACCGAGACAACGGACATCTGCGCATTATTTTGATCACCTCCCACGTATGTTGTTCGTGATAAAGGAAATCCGCTGACATTAATGAAGTGCGCGTTATTCCGGGACACCCCATAATCATTATTTTGAAATATACAATTCACACTACCTTCAATTTTCTTAAATTATCATTATAAATCGATACACAATCCTCTAAATATCACAGAGTTTATATGTTGCACTATATTGATTAAATCGATACATTATATTGATATATTTTGCATAGTTGATGACCCAAATGTGGTTATTACCAATCAAATAAATTAAAGAAATTCAATACACGAGTAATTTATGAGTGAACGTGAAACTTTTGTAATTGTGCATTTTAATATTATCCTATTTTGTTGTTTGTTATTATTATTTATTACCATTTTTGACCTACAGTATATTGTTGTCATTATGTGTACAGTTATTAATAATTAATGTCGACATGTACATGTTATTATCAACTTGTAAATGTTAAATCTAAACTATATATATATACCAAATTTTTACGTACTATATATATATATATATCATCTTTAAGATACGGTAATATCTTATTAATTTTACTATTAGATAAACCAATTTTTAAGTAATTTGCTTTTAAATATAAAGATAATTTTTATAAATATAGTATAAAACGGCAAAAAATATTTAATTTCCAATTCGTCTAAGAAGGTTAGGGTTCTATATGCACAAATTACTATTAAAATATACTGATATATATATATGAAATTTTTTCCTCCATAGCTATTTTTTTTAAATTTGATCTAGTGGGTTATAAGATTTTTAATTTTTAAATTTTGCAACTATATAAAATTTTTATATATTTAGAGGAAAAAAAAATTTTATAACTATTGTATATAAAATTGTGCTTTAGTAACTATATAATAATACTATTGTTCTTATGTGAATTGCTAATTAATATATCTTTTTTTTTATATATATTAGGCAGTCTTGCCAATACTTTATTCAAAAGATATGATATTCTTGAATTACATGTAACAAACTATTTTATTTTACAAGTCCAATACTATCTTTTTTTGATAATTAAGAACAAATGCAACCTGTCATACTAGCTCTAGACCAGGGGCCTTATTAGATAGGCTTAATTAAATAAAACAATAGAAATATTTTCTTTTACAATTAATTCTTTTACTAATAATAGTCACTAATTTTTTTGTATTAATTTTATTAACTCTGCTTTATGACAAGTCTTAAAAACTAATTATAAAAAGTTTAATAATTTTAAAATATAGTAATTTTATAAGAAAAGATATAACCAATAGTATTTTGTTAATAACTCCTGATTTAGTGATCCAAATAAAATGAAATTGGTACCATTCAACTCCTCTTACCAAAACAAATTGAATGGTACCAAAATCATTCAATTTGGACCACTGAATTAGATTTAGACAAATTTTTATAAAAAAATTACATTATATTTTTTTGGCCCCTCTACTTATCAAAAAAATGCTATATTCCATCTGATCCTCCTCTGATATAATACAGTAATATCGGTGTGATCCATGTGTTCAAGAGGATCATTATGATTAATGTGATCTATGTGATTTCTTGACTTTTGTGTTCACATGTTCAAATGTCCTATAATATACCTGTTCAATAACATTACACTGGTCGAAATCAAAAATATTACCCTAATGTCATCTAAAAATCGCCTATGAAGATTGCAGGCCGATATGATGCAGATTGATAGGGGATCAAAATAGGC